>JAPEBW010002682.1:0-10160 GCA_027405785.1 Ophiocordyceps robertsii | reverse complement strand
TTTAAAAGGATAAAGGAGTAGTATATATAGACGAATCCGAATATATACGCATTCTTTTAGTAAAAGGATAGCAATACTAATAAGTCGTATTAAGATTATACCTATTAAGCGATAAAGATAAGAAGGTAGTAAATATAATATTTAGCTAGCTAACCGCGTAGGGCTAATTAAAACGAGTTTACGGGCTAACCCCGTTCGCGGCGCCGGTGTTTATAGTATAGAAGACGGTAAACGGAAAGGAAAAAGGATAAGTAGTCGTAGACTTACGGGGGATTAACGCTATTACTACCCTAAACGCTTACTTAATGCCCCTTTAAAGCAATATAATTAAACGCCTTTAAGGAAAGAAGTTTATTAGTGCGGTAAACGCATAATTGTTTTTTTACTAGTTCTTAGTTTACTAAGACTACTAAGAAAGGTTTATAGTTATAAGCTATCGCGGGCTAGAAAGATTACTAATAATACTTATAGGCTTTAAGAACTCCTTAGTATACGTCTAAAGGTTTATTAATAACGTCCTCCGTAAATACTAAGAATACATAGTAGCTTATATCGACGATATTATTATCTACTCCGATACGGCCGAAGAATACCTTTAATATTTAAAAGCCGTATTCTATGCCTTCTACGACTATAATATTACCTTATCCGGACTAAAGTCCTTCTTAGCGTACCCGTCTATATAGCTCCTCGGATTTAAGGTAAACGCTATCGGCTTAATAAATATAGACGAACGCGTAGGAGCCTTAAAGGATATCGCGTTCTTAAAAAACCTTTAATAGCTTAAGAAATAGATCGGCCTTACTAAGTAGCTACGCTATACGGTCCCGTATTTCGCTAAGGAAGTCGACGTCCTATAAAAACGAAAGACGGAGCTGCTTTAAGTAGGACAGGAAGATAGAGTTCCCTTAAGGGGCTAAGGATAAGCTCGATATACCGCGAAAGCCGCTTTTTAGCCTACTCTAAAAGAGGAAGAGGCCTTCGCGATTTTAACTAAAAAACTTACCGAGCCTTAAACAATTTACTACTTTAACCCCGCTTAATAACTATTTATTTAAATCGATATATCCTAAGAATACGGAGTAGCGGCTATAGCTTTTTACTTAAAAGAAGGCATAGAATAGGATAAAAAGACGCTACTAGCCTAGACTAAAGTCTAGCTTATTATCTACTTAAGCCGCGCCCTTTAAGGCGGAGAACCTTAATACTAGCCTACGGAACTTAAAGTAGCCGGTTTAGTATAAGTAATATATAAGCTATGCACTATAGTACTATCTATAAGAATACTATAAGTAGTTATCTTTACTAACTATATAAGCACTTACGGAATCGTATACTAAAAATCCCTATTCTCTATTAGTATAAAATTTAATAATAAGCTAGTCCTCGCGTCTTAATACTTAAGCTAATTCCCGCTTAAGGTATACTATATCTTAAGCGTTAAAAACGTTATGCTAAACGCGCTCTTACGTTTACCGTACTAAGATAATAAGCCGGTATCCTTAAACTAAAAAGGGGAATTAAAACGTATCTAAGAAGATAAGATAACGGACCGCGTATTCCTTTATATAGAAGCATTAATTAAATTGCCGCTCCGCTAAAAGATAATCGACGGATATACGGAAGATATACGGTAAGCAAAAATCATAGCGTAGCTTAGCGATAAGAACGGGGTCCCCGGACTCTTATTCCTCCGGTTATAAAGGTTACTATACTTTATAGAGAACGACGGATATAAAAGACTATATATCCCCGAGACTTACGCTAAGGAGATCGTTAAAGACGCCTACGCTAAAAACTTTTATACTAGCCATACCTATATATAGCAAGACCTATCTAAAAGCTTTTTAATCTTATAGCTTAGTAGATATATAAATAAGGTCGTAGACGGCTATAATACTTACTACTATAACTAAACTAACTAAGGTAAGACGTTAAAGCAGCTTATCCCGATTTAAAGCCTACTAGTTCTATATTATATAATAGCGATAGATTTTATTACCGGGCTCTTAGTAGTCTAAGCCGAATAATCCCTATAAAAAGATCTTATAAGGAACTTCTTTAATACCTTGCTAACTATAACCGATAAATTCTTAAAAATATATCTCCTTATCTTAAGCAACGACTAGTTTATAGCGGAAGACTAAGTATAAGCGTTATATACCGAACTACTCCGCGCTAACTAAGGGATTTTAAAGGGGATAATCTCTAACCGGGATATAAAGTTTACCTTAGTATTTTAGCGGACCTTATAGCAAGCCTTCGGATCGAAGCTTCTTATATTTACCGCTTAGCACCTTTAAACCGACGGCCTATTAAAAAGGCGAAACTAGACTATAGAAATCGCGCTACGATTTTTCACCGCCGATTTCCCGGACCTATGCTAAACTAATACGCTAGTCGCCCTTTAGTTTAGCTTTAATAATTCCTTCTCCTTAGTAATTTATATAGCTTTTAATAAGCTTATTATAAGGATAAGAATAGATAACGGCCTCCGGTTTTTAGGTAACTACTTATACTTATAAAACTAAGAGGTCTTATAAGAAGAAGCTAAGTTAGCTATCGCCTACGCTTAAGCCGCTATAAAGGATAAATACGATAAGAAACACCGCTTACTAGAATTTAAGCCCGGCGATTAAGTCTAGCTATAGCTCGGTAAAGGCTATTATATCGCGGACGGCAAACTAGCAAAGCTTTAAGAAAGACGCACTAAGCCGTTTAAGGTTACCGCTAAAGTAAGATAGCTTATATACCGGCTAGATATAAAAGGGTCCCTTAATATTTATCCGGTCGTTTTAGTAGTATAACTACGCTTAGCGGACGAGCTAGCTATACGCTTAAGACCGGTCTAAGATAAAAGGATACCTTACCCGGATAAGTAAAAAGTAAAACAAATCCTATAAAGCCGTATAATAAAAAAAGGCGGCGGAAAGCTAAGAAAGAAGTTCCTTATAGCTTAAAAAGGCTAGCTAAGCAGCTATAACTTATAGGTAGACGAAAAAGCGGTCTTCTTACTAAAGATCGTAAAAGCCTTTAAAAAGGTATAAGAGGAGTTAGCTACCTAAGTAGTTTAGATAAGAGCATAACGCGTAGCCCTTATAACTTAATACGAAACTTTCCGACTAAGAGAATTAAGCGGTTAGGCCTAAGCACGAGACTTAAAAGCTACTATAAGTTATAAGAAACTATAACTTACTACGCTTAAGGTAATTAGTTATTTTAATAATAATATACCGCCGTTTACCTTAAGCAATAAGGCCTTTTTAGCCTTATAGTATACCTATTTAAATTCTCTCCGCCGCTTACTCTCTCTCCCTTCCTTTCTTCCTTTTATAACTATATTTCCCTTTACCGCTAGCTATAGCCCGCCGTACCTTGCTTACTTTTATACGCATAACTTTCTCTACCTTAAGCCTATAATCCTTATACTTATATTCTAAGTCCTTTTATTATCTAACGTCTTTTATAGCTAAAACTAGCTATTCTATAACTACTTTTTTAGCCCGCTCTCTTATAAGCCCCTACGCTTTTAATATAAAGGATATAAACGAGCTCTTAAGCTCTATAGAAATAAGGTAACTATCCTTTATAGCCTTAAGTCCCTTAGCAAGAGCTAGAACCTTTAAGTTTAAGCCTTTATATAAACCTACGCCGCCTTCCGTAGCCGCGCTTAAGCCGACGGATTTAACCTAAACTATAGCACCGTAAGGGATAGCTTATACTACCCTCTTTAAACACTTAACTTAGACGACTCGCCTCCCGGCCTTATACCGCAGCGAGGTCTAAATAGCTAGTTTCGCGGCAACTCCGCTATACCTCCCGCTTAGCTCCTACCGTCCGGAAGCCCCCGCCGCCTATATATTTTTTAAGGCGTAGCCGGAAATCTTTATTAGCAGAATAACTAGCTAATGCTTAACGCCTTAAGGTTAGCTAACCTCGCTATAGTCCTAAGATCTATAATAGCCGCTATAGCTAGCGGAAACCCGCTTTAGCTAAACGACTAAAACAACGTCCGCGCTATCCTTAACTATATATCCGAGGCCTAGCTTAACTAGTTTATAGCCAGGTTTATAGCGGCGTCTTAAGCGACTACGGCTAAAACCCTATCTCGCTTCGTATATAGTCTAGCTTATGCTATAAAATCCCTTTCTTAGCCTATAGCCGCTATAGGCCTTAAGGACCCGTTTAGTCCCGCTTAGCGAACGCTTTTCCCGCCCGCTACTATACTTAGCCCGGCTATATAGAGGCGTATAAGCGCCTTACTATAGTCTATCCGCCGTCCCTCCTTAACTAAAAGAGATAGCGATAACTAGCCCCGCGATATATTCTGCCGCTTAATTTTATAAAAGCCGCTAGTAATAACTAATACGATCCTTAACGGACTTAGCTTCGTAGGCCTATACTCCGGCGATAAGATTATAATAATCGGGAGTTTCCGCCTAGCTATAAACTATACTAAGTTTTACTTATAGGCCCGCGAAGAGTCTAAACGCGACTTAACTTTAACTTAAGCAATAAAGTTCTTAGGCTTTAATATCCGCCTTATTGGCCGTACTAACTACGCGCTCTATATTCTCGCTTTTAAGGCCCCCTCCGTATAGAGGTTCTTCGAGACTATTAAGCACGTTTAAAACCTTAAAAGCAAGGAGTTAAGTACTAAGGCTATTAAGGACCTTATTACCCGCTTTTAAGCGGGAATATAAACGTTCGATACTTTAGTACTTACTATACTTATTAATATTAGCGGGACGGTATACCCTTACCTTAATACCTTCTTAATAGCTAGACGCGCGTTAATCGGCGGAAAGGCGTAGGTAGTAGCGCCGTATAAGAAGGATAATAAGTTAAAAAGCCTAGCGATAAAGAGCGGGGGATAACTGCGATAGCGGCAGTAAGTAGGATATAATATCTCGCCTATAAGCGGCCTATAAGGCTAGTAAGTAAAACGGGAGACTTAGCGGAGGATTAAAAAACGGCGTAAGAAGGGTAAGTAAGATAATAATATAAAATAAGGCCCGAATAAAGCTAGTCTCTTATAATATATCCTACTAAGGAACTTAAGTATACCTTAGCGCGAAGACTCCTTACTACCCGGTAAAGGCCCGAACACACGCCTTAAAGGAAAGTTAGAAAAACATTACTATAAGTTCTAGCTAAACGCGCTAATTACCTTAATAAAGATAAAGCCGCACGATTAAATATAAGGTAAGGATTTATAATAAAGCCGCTTATTAACTATCTTAAGCTACTTAGCTACTATCGGCCGGATAAGCTAATAAAACTATTAAAAGAATAAGGACGGCGTACTACTAATATAGCGTAAAATCGCTATTATAAAGCTATTACCTAGCACCCCCTTTACTTTATCCTTACTTTAAACCGACGAGGATATCGGCTTTTCTTTCTTACCCGGGGGAGTTATTACGGAATCTAAACGGCTACGCTTAAACTCCTTACTTTACTCCTAAGGAAGCCTTATAGAACCCCGCGATAGAAACGCCCGGAGTATATACTACGAAGGCTTACTTAAGGAGATATAATAAATATTACTAGTCGGACCCCGCTAAGGTTTTTAAGATATAACTATAAATAGTTAGGAGCCTACCTAACTATAGTTTATAACGTATCTAACTATAGGAGATACCGTAAAAACTATTAAGCGGATTCCGCCGGTATCTTTAAGAGATTTCTAGGGATTTCCGCGGGATATCTTAACTATAGTTTAACCCGTTTTTAACTATAGAAGCACCTTAAAAGATATAGGATAAACCTTACCGCGATTTTTAAGGGATATCTAAGGATATTTAAGGGATTTCCCCGATTATAGTTTATAGTATTTTTAACCGGGCTTATACTTAGTTTATTAGGCGATTTTATAAGGATATCTACGGTTTACTCTACGTACTATAGATAGTATAGTTAAAGGTCTTTAGAATTAGCTTAAAGAACTAAGTATAAAGTAGCTAGCTATACCTTTAAAAATAGATAAGCTTTTTACTATTTTTAAACCCCTATATACGTTTACGTGCGGTAATTAGTCCGTTATACCGGCTTAACCGGCGGTAATTAGTCCGTAGTACCGGCCCCGATTAGCGGTAATTAGTCCGCAATACCGGCCCTAACCGGCGGTAATTAGTCCGTAGTACCGGCTTTAACTAGCGGTAATTAGTCCGCGCCTTGTCCCCTTATCCTTACGCCGTAAAGCGTAGCAAAAAAGAACGATAAGCTAGCTAATAAGCTTAAAGAAGATACGGAATTTCTTAACTTAGCTATTTAAGATACGTCTAGATAATATAGTAAGTATTTCGAGATAAATTATAATCCTTATAATAAGAATTATAATTTAAATATACTTTTAAAAGTAAAGAAATTCTTAAAAGATATACTTAAGAACTAGCTAAAAACGTAGTAAAATAAGCATAATAACCTTAAACGATATAATAAGATAATTCGTACTAAAGGGGTTTTTATTAATAATACTATAATAAAAGATTATGCTATTATTAAGAATTTTGTTTTTAAAGCTATTAAAAAGCTTAATAATTTAAATAAACTAGTTCCGTAAAAAGAATTAAATTCTACTAAGAAGTTAGTAGATAAGGTAAAAAACTAACAAGCTTAAGAATAATAAGGCTATTTCTTAGTAAAATGAACTTACTTATATTAAATAATAATTCTCGAAGTATAAAAATAACCCTTTTATTAAAATTAAGAGGATATCGCCTTAATATATTAGTAGATTACGGTGCGATAAGTAGCTATATTTTCTTTATAATAGTAAATCGTTTAAAATTACGTTATAGAAAAAAGGATAAGCCTTATATACTTCTTTTAGTAAAGGGATTACCCTTTAAGTATAATAATAGTAAGATTATGCTAAAATCTAATCCTCTTAAGTATATAATTAGGATTTATAACTTTAAAGATTTCTTTAACGTCTTAGCTATTAGCTATAATGTTATATTAAGACTACCTTTTTTACGAAAATATAATCTTATAATAGATTAAGATAAAGGCCTTTTAAGGTTTAAAAACGATACTTTAAATATTCCTCTTTATAGTTTAATAGAGAATAACCTTAAAACGAAACCCTGAAATAATTTAAATATAGCAATACTTAACGATAACTATATAAGAAATAGCAACAATAAAGACAATAAAACTTCTTATATAGATATAAATATCGTATTAATAGATATTGTAACGAAAGATAATAAAACGACTAATATAACTAAAGATAAAGCAACTACAACTAGTATAATTTCCGCGATAATAACGCCGAACCTTAGTAAAGAAACTAAAAGCTTAAGAGATAATTATAAAGCTACTAATAATTTGTTAAAAGGAAATCTATTAAATACTTTAAAGGATATTAAGCAGTAATACCTTAAGTAAAAGATAAGATTAAGAAGAAACGGAATAAGAAAAAGGTAAAGAATAAGATATATAAAAATAGCTTATAGTACTTAGAAGGTACTATTAGTTTAGAATACCTTAAAGAGCAAATATAGTATATAAGACGTTTAAAAGGTACTATTAACTTAAAATACCCTAAGGATTGTTATTTAAAAATACCTAAAAATATACTAAAGAGATATTTCGATATATTTATACCACTACTTAAAGATAACCTACTACTATAAGGTAGTTAAGATTATAAAATTAAGTTAAAAGAAGGCTTTAAGCCTAGATTCTATAAAATATATAACTTAAATAAGAAGTATTTAAAGTTATTAAAAGAATATATCGATAAAAACCTATAAAAAGGTAATATTAAAAAGTCTAAATTTAAATGAAAAGCTCTTATATTATTTACTTAAAAGAATAGTAAAGATAAAGAAAAAGCTTGACTTAATATCGATTTTAAAGAGATAAATAATAATATAATAAAGGACCGGACTCCGTTACTTCTTATAAGCGAAATAAAAAATAGATTAGCTAATAAGCAGTAATATACTATAATAGAATTTAGACGGCCACGCTTAAAATCCTTACTTTACTCTTAAGGAGCCTTATAGAACCCCGTAATAAGAACGCCCGGAGCACGTACTATAAAGGCTTACTTAAGGAGATACGAGGAATATTACCGGTTAAACCCTATTAAGGTTTTTAAGATATAACTACGGAGGCTTAAGAGCTTACTTAACTATAGTTTATAACGCTTTTAACTATAAAAGATACTATAAAAACCACTAAGCGGATTTTATTAGTATCTTTAAGGGATATTTAAGGATTTCTATAGGATATCTTAACTATTATTCGACTTATCTTTAACTATAAAAGCACCTTAGAAGATATAGAATAAACTTTACCGCGATTTTTAAAGGATATCTAAGGATATTTAAGGGATTTCCCTAACTATAGTTTATAGTATTTCTAACCGGGCTTATACTTAGTTTATTAAGCGATTTTACGAGGATATTTATAGTTTATTTATATACTAATAATAAATAAAAGAATAGTATAGTTAAAGATCCTTAAAATTAGCTTAAAAAACTAAGTATAAAGTAGCTAGCTATACTTTAAAGAATAGATAAGCTTTTTACTATTTCTAAACCCTTATATACGTTTATATATAGTAATTAGTTTATTATACCGGCTTAACTAGCAGTAATTAGTCCGTAGTACTAGCTTTAACTAGCGGTAATTAGTTTATAGTACCGGCCCCGACCGGCGGTAATTAATCCGCGCCTTATCCCCTTATTCTTATGCTATAAGGCGTAGTATATACTAAGGTTAACCTAAAATCTAGTTATAGCTTAATACGTATTAAAAAAGGAGACGAATTTAAAATAGCCTTCGGAACGCGATATAGACTTTACGAATTTTAGTTATGCTTTTAAGATTAACTAATATACTAGTAACCTTTTAAAAGAGAATTAATAGTATACTAAATCCTTACTTAAACTAATTCTATATAGCTTATCTAAATAATATTATTATATACTTTAATACGCTAAAGCAATATTATAAGGAAGTTAATATAGTGCTAAAAGCGTTAAGAAAAGCTAGCTTATATATTTTACTAAAGAAATATAGCTTTTATATATAAAAAGTAAAATTCTTAAAGCATGTAATTACTCCTTCCTATATAAAAATAGACCCTTAAAAGATTTCTATAATTAAAGATTAGCTAATTCCTATAAATATTAAGGAAATCTAAAGCTTTATAGGATATATAAATTATTATAAGAAGTTTATATTAGACTTTTCTAAGATAATTATACTAATATTATCGGTATTAAAAATAGCTAAAACGGACTATTTAAAGTAAGACTTAGAAGTAGACGAAGCTTTTAAAAAGATTAAAGGATTACTTATTAAAAAACCTATATTAAATACCTATAATATAAAGAAGCCGTTAAAATTAAAAACGGATACTTTTAATTTTACATTAAGCGCGTAGCTAAGCTAGCGCGATAAGAATAATTTTCTTAAACTTATAGCGTTTTATTTAAAGAAGCTAGTAAGTATAAGGATTTATTACTTAATTTATAATAAAGAATTCTTAGCTATTATATATACTTTTAAAGAATTTTAGCATTATATTTTAAGGAATAAATATAAACTTAAGGTCTATATAGATTATAAAAATATTAGTTATTCTACTACGACGTAGCAATTAAATGCTAGGTAAATAAGATAGGCTAAATCTCTTTTAGAATTTAATTAAAAAATTATTTATAAGAAAGGTTTTAAGAATAACTAAGCTAAGATAATTAGCCGATAACTAGACCTTAACGATAAAAAAGAGCTTTATAAAGAGACCTTATTATTCTTAAATAATAATAGTAATTTAAAGTTAAAGACGTTATATATATTATTTAATTTATAAGGAGATCTTACTACTTTAGAATTACTTAAGAATTCTTATAAGAACTTAAATAAGAAAAGAATATAAGAATCTTAAGTAGGAGAGAAAAATAGCGTTTTATAAGAATAAGCTATTTTTTACCTTAAAGACTAAGAAAATAGTTATAATAGATTTTTATTCGCACCCTTTATATAGATATTAAGGTATTACGAAAACGTATAATAAGATTAAAAACTATTATAATACCTATAACCTTTATAAGAAAATCTAAGGAGTTATTAAGTTATGCGAAGTATATAATAAAAGCAAGGCTATACGATATAAGCCTTATAGTAACTTAATTCCT
>JAPEBW010002681.1:0-10162 GCA_027405785.1 Ophiocordyceps robertsii | reverse complement strand
ACGGCAAGAGCGACGATGCACGGTAGTATAGATGGAGCGGGTACTATATCGGCCACCTGCCTGACCTACCTAAACCTTGGGTAGGCAGTAGGCAGGCACGCAATACCAGCTGCCTCGTGTACCTCGCACCAGCAAGGGTAGGTACCTTTTGGTTGGTACTGGAACCAACATCGGGTCCAAAACAAGATACAGTTTCTGCCTGTGTACATTGGCACAGCATGGGGGGAATACGAGACGTCAGCGAGGATGGGCAACCCAGGGGTGGCCGACGACGACGACGACGACGACGACGACGACGTGGCGAGAGAGCGTGGAGGGGTAGAAGCGCGAGGGACTGAATACGTAGGTGGACGGCGGGATGCACAACTCTATTTCTGTTTCCGCGGGTTGCTTCTAAAAGCCGACATTGTTTTTCCTAGACTCCATCACTGTCAGTCTTCCTTTCTCCTCTCTCCCGACCGGCTAGTCTGTTCCCATATCTAGCCTGGAAAACTCGGCTCCTCGGCATAGCATAGGCCCAGTCTAATGGCCACCGCTCCTGCGCGTCCGTCTCGCACCGTAGTGTAAAGGAAAAAGAAACGAGGCAGGGTCATTGTGGGATGCGAGTCGCAGCCGCAGTGGCGTCGGGCGCAAAGCAAGCAACCACCCACCAAGCATCTCCTTTCTCTTCCTCTCCTCTCATGTCGTGCGCCGGCGTCCGGGGTAAGCGATGCCTGACCACCCCTGGACCTTGGTGGTGATGGCCATGGTGATAGGCCGGAGAGGCCCGTTGAACCCCTGCTCGTCGTCAAGCTAGCCTCACCGCGTGTGCTATGCTACGAACTTGGACCGCCATCCAACTGCTCGGAGCCCTCCCCCTTCACAGGTGCCCATAATAGAAATAAGGCTTGCATGTCGCCATTATCCCGTCCACGAGCAATCCATCACTTGCTCATCCTTGGCGGACACAGGACCCATGGCTGGCAAGCACAGCTGGTGTGCATCTCGTGACGCCGACAGCATGTATATTGCTGTGTCTACAAGGCATCGTCACTCGGTGCGCCAAGATCGAGCGCAGGCTGACCGAGAGATGTAATAGGGGCGTGTCTTACTGTATGTGCCGTGGGCCACGCAATTTTGCTTCTGGCTAACCCAAGTATCAATTAACCTGACACACGCATGGCAGTACATGCAGTACAGTACTGCACTGCACGCTAGGCCTTGCTCTCAGGCCCCTAGCCTCTGACTGCAGAGAGACGCCTTGCCCGTTTGTATGTACAGCGGCATCCCTATAAGATTGTATGTCAATTTTTATCTTATCTACTCGAGGGTAGGTACGTACCTGCTAATATATATAGTATATACCTACTGATATAAAGAGTACGTACCTACCTAGAAAATATCGTCAAAACACCTTATAGTTATATAAGAATCTACGGATAGCTTTATTTAGATATTTTTAACGTGCTAAGAGCTTAATTAAAATAAAAATAGCTAAAATAAAAAGAGCGCGTTTTAATAAGTATAAATATATTCTTTTTTTTCCTTTTATAAGCTCCCTTTAATAGTAAACATTAAAAGTTTACTTAAGCTACTCTTTTTATTATTTTATATATTATTTACTAATTAACGCTATACTTAAGTTTTATAATATTATAATATAGTACTATATACTTAAGTACTAGCTATAAAAGCGAAAAAAGTCTTTTATTAAGCTTTTATAAAAGGATCTTCTTATTACTATAAGCTATACTTTAGCTATAAAAAAAGTTACTTTTTATAAGACTAGCTTTTTTTATTATTTCTTAATATAGTTTACTGCCCGCTTACTAACCTTAATATTAGCTAAAGTTAGCTAGTATTACTATAATATACTTATATATATATATAATTAACGCCTTTAAGCTTATACTTTAAAATATACCTTTAAAAGCCCGTATTAAGCTTATAATAGCTTTGTTATATTTTTACTTACTTAATAGCTTTTTAGCCTTTTTTTAACGCTTAAAGTATTAGTTTTACTAAAAATAGCCTCTTTTACTTATAGTACCTTTTTTATATATTTTATAATACCTTATATATTATATATATTATATATATTATAACTCTTATATTTTAAATATATAAGATTCTTTCCTTATACTTTAAAAGACCCTTTAAGCGGCTCTTAAAGTAGCTAAGGCGCTTAAGCGGCTTATATAGCTTATATAGCTACTTATATAAGAGCTGCTTTAAGAGCCGCTCTTATAGCTATAATATCTTTAGAGCCGCCGCCGCTATCCCCCCCCCCTTAATTAAGTAGGCAATTTTAATACTAATAGCTTTGCGCCTTCCGCCGCCGCTTAGCCCGCTACTTATAAGACTATTACCGGATTTACTTAAAGCGCCTTTATATAAGAAGTAGCGAGCTATATTAACGCCCTTAATATTGCCTTTATTATTATTATTATTATTATTATTACTAGCGCTACTAAACCTACTCTTACTTAATAGGTATAAGTAGCTAACCTTATAAATGCTAATTAATGCTTATAAATTAAGACTTTTTAGTTAATCGCTAAAATATTAATACTTAATATTATAATAGCTCTTAGTCTTTAATAAAAGTAGGTTTATTATATACTTAGCTATAATATAATACTTACTTATAAAAATAGCGGCCGGCCTTTTATTATTTTAAGACCTCTTATTAATAACCTTAAAAGCTTAATTTATATACTTAAAAAGACTAAGCGCTTTATATTACTTAAGTAGCTATATAAGGCTATTTTTAAGCTTTAACTATATAGTAACTAAGCTATATATTATACCTTAGCTTTAATTAAAGCTTAACGCCGGCTTTAATATATATAATTTCATAATAATAATATATAAGCTATATAGATAAAGTTTACTTTTAAATAGTAGTATCTTATAGCAAAAGATTAAAAATAGTAAATTTAGTTTAATAAATCTTAAGTTAATAGCATGCCGCGTTATTACTTTACACTACTTTTTTTAAGTAAGTATTAGTCTTTTCCCTATATAATTTATATATAATATTAACCTTTAAAGGCAATAATATTACGGAACGTAAAATATAAGCGTCCTAGCTACTTATATATCGGTATATAAAATATAAGTATATAAACGATAATTAGCGTCCCGACTTTTAACTAAGGCCGGGGCGAGACCTTTTAGTAATGGGGTATTATCGCACTATCTCTCCGTAATAAATAGTAGTAGTTCCTTAAGCGTAGGTTCGATCCCCGCGTAAGAAAGTAGACCTATAAGTCTATATAAAAATAAGGCTCCTTTTAAGCGCGCGTAATAATATAAGCGTGCGTAGCCTTTAGTTACCGGCTTAATAAACCGGGGAGGTCTTATCTTATAAATAATAAGAACGTTATTATCTTTCCTTTTAAAGCGGTAATTATTATAAAATATAAGATATTAGCGTCCCGGCTACTTATATATTAATATATAATACTATGTTTTACTATATAAGGATAAAGGGTTAAAGCGCGGACTTATTACCGCTAATTAAGGCCGGTACTATAAACTAATTACCGCTAGTTAAGGCTAGTACTATAAACTAATTACCGCTAGTTAAGCTAGTATAATAAACTAATTACTATATATAAACGTATATAAGGGTTTAGAAATAGTAAAAAGCTTATCTTTTCTTTAAAATATAGCTAGCTACTTTATACTTAGTTTCTTAAGCTAATTTTACGGATCTTTAACTATACTATCCTTTTATTTATCGTTAGTATATAGAAAAACTATAAATATCCTTATAAAATCACTTAATAAACTAAGTATAAGCCCGGTTAAAAATACTATAAACTATAATCTAGGAAATCTTTTAAATATCCTTAAATATCCCTTAAAAATCGCGGTAAAGTTTATCCTATTTTTTTTAGGTGCTTTTATAGTTAAAAACGGGTTAAACTATAGTTAAGATATCCCGCGGAAATCCTTAGATATCCCTTAAAGATACCGGCGGAATCCGCTTAATAGTTTTTATAGTATTTTTTATAGTTTAAAACGTTATAAACTATAATTAATTAGCCTTTTAAGCCTTTATAATTATATTTTAAAAACCTTAATAAGGTCTAATTTATAATATTTATTATATTTCTCTAAGCGAGCTTTTATAGTGCGTGCTTTAAGTGCTTTTATCTTAGGGTTTTATATAGCTCTTTAAAAGTAAAGTAAGGAGTTTAAGTATAGCTATTTAAATTTTATAATAACTCCTTTAAGTAAGAAAAAAAAGCTAATATCTTTATTAGTTTAAAGTAAAAATAAAGTAAAGGGGGCGCTAAGTAATAGCTTTATAGTAGCGTTTTTACGCTATATTAATAATACGCTATCCTTATTCTTTTAATCGTTTTTTCGGCCTATCTAGCTAATAATAGCTAGGTATCTTAAGATAGTAAGTAAGGGGCTTTATTATAAATCTTTATTACTTATTTAGTTATGCGTTTTTGTTTTTATTAAAAGAGTAATAATACGCATAAAGTATTATATTATACTACGACTTACGATACCTATAAAAGAGTAATAATATATACGGAGTATTATATTATACTAAGACTTATAATACTTATAGAGAAATAATAATACGTACGAAGTATTATATTATTTAAGGGCCTATAATAAGGGGCTATTTATATATATATATATAAGAGTATTCGTTCCCTTTTTCTTAAGAGGGATAATGCAAAATATAATTAATAAGTTCTTTCTTTACTTAGTATATATATATTTACTTAAAGATTATCTATTTAATACTAATTAGTAATTATACTAAACCCTTAGCGATAATTATAGATTAGTAAGAGTAAAGAAACGAAAAGTAGTAAAAGTAATAATAACTACTTAACGTGCTAAGTCCTCTTTTAGGTCGTATAGCGCTAAACTTAGGAGAAAAGATTAACCTTATTAATAATATTAAGAACGTACCCCTTCTACTAATAAAAGGATAGTATTATAAGATAATAACCTATCCCCCGGATCCCCCGCTTCCTTAGTATATAGATCCTTCTATTAACTAAATATCGTAAATAACGATCTCGCATTATACGATAAGATAACTATATATAGTAAAATCCTACTACGAGTTTAGAAGAAAGCAACGAGCCCGGAATACTAAGATACCGTCTTTAATATAATAACTAGTCCCTTAAGTATCAAACTTACTACTTATATAGCACGTATTATATACGATACTATATAATTCGGCATAAAAGGGCAGAGCCTTATTAATCTTATTTGCTTTAAGATCGCTAATTAAAAGACCTTTTAATTCTTATACATTTACTATACCTTTAGCTAAGAGCTAATTTATTTTATTAAAGACCGCGGAACTATATTACTAAAAAGTAAATTAATATCTTAAGAGCTTATATAGTTAATCTAATAAAACGAGCTACCCTCCTTTAATATAGTTAGACCGCAATATTAATATTAACTTTAAGTACCTATATCTCTATACTATAAGAATAATACTTAAAGGCCTTAAATACGATCTTTTATAAGGCTAGTATTAGTATAGTTTAGCTAAGAACATATAAATATAACTGCTTTAAATAGCCGACTATACTAATAAAGATTAATTACCTTAATAGTCTTAGACTTATACAAACTCTTACTTATTAAGATTATTTAAAACGGACTAATTACCTTAAATAAGGTTACTGCTTTTTAAAAAGGATAGCGTATAAACTAAAACTATTTTAAAAAACCGTATAATATCTTAGCTAATAAAACGAAAATATTTATTAGCTATTACTATTATATTAATATTATATAAGACTAATTCTATATAGTGCTACCGGATATTCTTTTTAAACGTGCTTAAGACTATTACCTTTACTATATCGGACTAAATAGCACGTTCTGCAAGATATACTATAAGCTAGATAACTACTTTAATACTTATATAAACTACTCTTAGTACTAAGCGGATTAAACTTTAATAATATTTTAAATAGTACGATAAAAAGACCTTAAAAAGAGCCTTTTTAAGACTTTTAAGGACCTTATTAATAAACTACGCCTTATCTAAAAGGCACTTAAGAAAGACTACTAAAAGGACGCATAACTATATACTATAATTATATAAGCATGCTATAAAGTACTAGAACTAAAAACTATAATAATTCTTTAAAAAAAAACGTATAAGGCTTTTATTAACTGGCTAAGATCGGCACTTTTAGTTACTACCGACCGCATAATAATATAGTACTATATTAAAAAGAGATACGATAATAATAAAACCCTTATTAAGTAGTATAATCCTTTATTATAACTATAAATATAGCTTAAAGGCCTTATAAGATAACCCTCCGCTTTTTAAATATATATATAAAGGAAATGCTTTATCTATAAGAAGCTAGGATACTAGTTAATAAACTATTTACTTTTAGTATTAATAAAAGCTAAGCGCTAGTACCTATAAGTATATAAAGAACTTAACTAAAAATAACTACTTAATAAAGAATTTAATACCTTCTTAACTATATATAAAGGAGAAGCTCTCCCCTCCTTAAACGATATTCTCGAAAATACGTATAAAAGTAATAATAAAGAGTACGATATTAACTTAGCGATAAGAGAGATAACTACTACGTATATAACTAATATAGCATTTTTTTACCGCTTAACTAATAAGGATATCTACTATATAAAGAATATTAATAAACTTACCTCTTAATTTCTCCTTATTAATAGCTATGCTATAGCGTACTAAGGAGAACTTTAAGATATAAGAGTAGTATAGGTATTAATAGTTAGCCGCGCTTAAGTAAAGGCATATATATAAGAATACTTAGACGCTATAAAGGTAGACTAAACCCTTAAAAGCACGAAAATTAAATTCGGAAATACCGGTGCTTATATATCGATTAAGACTATTTTCTTTATAAACCCCCTTAGCCTTATTATATACTATATCCTTAATACCTTAACCTCTTTTTTTTTAATTTTAAGGATATAGCTAAACTAAGCGTATATTTTAATAATATACGTAACCTTAACGTACGATAAGATAGCATAATAATCCTTATTATTCGTAAATAAGGACACCTTTTTTTTAATATTAACTATAAAAAAGCGTATACTTACTTTATAGAACTATAACTTCGCTACCTTTATTAATAATTTAGCTATTAAAGTATAATACGACTATATAACCTCCTTTAAAATACTAGATATTTTAATATCTTATACTCCTTACTTAAAAAAGTATAATACTTCTGCTAATAATACTAACTTTATAACTAAGCTCCTAAAAGATTGAAATTCTCTATTAAAGACAATATAAATTTTAACTATAAGGTTATTATTAACATACTATACTTTTATAAAAAACCGACCTTATATATTATAAACGAAAGTATATTATTTTAAGTAGCTAACTTCCTTCCCTCCCTTTTTATAAAGGATATATAGAATACGCTATGTTAATATTAAATATATATATATTAAGGACCCCCCGATAATATTATATATAGTTTAAAAACGAACTTTGCCTTAAAGGAATTTTATATTAACGCCTATATCCTTAGTATTATATATAAAGAAATACTTATAGAGGTATATTAAGTAGTTAATAAAGTTAAATATACGTACTAGCTACTTTAACGTGCTGTTAATATTTTATACTACGAACCTTTCTTTAAAATAAATATCTATATAATATTATAGATAGCGGTAAAATCTATAAACAATATAGCTAGTCTTAACGGTCTCGTACTAACTCTCTTTATTTTTAGCGCGTACCTATAAATAAATTCTAACTCTCCCCTATCCCCTACAATCTTTATATAAGTAAAAGTAATTTAAAAAGCTATAGCTATAGTATAACGTATCTATATAAAGACTATAATTAGCCGCACCTTAAATATATATAAAAGAAAGTGATTTTACTACTTTAATAAATCAGCTATTTAATCCTTACTTAATTAGCTAAGCATAAGGAGGTATATAAATTATATAAAAACCCGCATTTAATAGCCTAGCTTCGTGCTACGCCTTATAGCGTAAGGATAAAGGAATAAGGCGCGGACTAATTACCGCTAGTTAAGGCTAGTATTACGGACTAATTACCGCTAGTCGGGGCTAGTACTACGGATTAATTACCGCTAGTTAGGCCGGTATAACGGACTAATTACCGTACGTAAACGTATATAAGGGTTTAGAAATAGTAAAAAGCTTATCTATTTCTTAAAACTATAGCTAGCTACTTTATACTTAGTTCTTTAAGCTAATTTTAAGGATCTCTAACTATACTATTTTTAGTATATAAAGTAAACCGTAAATATCCTTATAAAATCGCTTAATAAACTAAGTATAAGCCCGGTTAAAAACACTATAGACTATAATTAAGGAAATCCCTTAAATATCCTTAAATATCCCTTAAAAATCGCGGTAAGGTTTATCCTATATCTTTTAAGGTGCTTTTATAGTTAAAAATAGGTCGAACTATAGTTAGGATATCTTATAGAAATCCTTAAAAATCCCTTAAAGATACTAGCGGAATCCGCTTAATAGTTTTTACGGTATCTCTTATAGTTAAATATATTATAAACTATAGTTAAGTAGGCTCTTAACTATCCGTAGTTATATCTTAGAAACCTTAGCGGGGTCCGATTAATAATGTTCGTTATATCTCCTTAAGCAAGCCTTTATAATACGTACTTTAAGCGTTCTTATCGCGGGGTTCCGTAGGGCTTCCTTAAGAGTAAAGTAAGGAGTCCGGGCGTAGCTATTTAGATTTTATAATAACTCCCTTAAGTAAAAAAGAAAAGCTAACGTCCTTATTAGTTTAAAATAAGGATAAAGTAAAGGGGGTGCTAAGTAATAGCTTCGTAATAGCGATTTTATACTATATTAATAGTGCGCTGTCCTTATCTTTTTAATAGTTTTATTAGCCTATTTAGCTAATAGTAGCTAGGTAGCTTAAGATAGTTAGTAAGCGGCTTTATCGTAAATCTTTACTTTATATTTAATTATACGGCTTTATCCTTATTAAGGTAATTAGCGCGTTTAGCTAAAACTTATAATAACGTTTTTTTAACTCTCCTTTAAGGTATATATTTAAGCCCTTACTAAGCAGTAAGGAGTCTCCGCGCCGGGGCATACTTAAGTTCTCTAGTAAGATATATTATAAAAGACTAGCTTATTTAAGCCTTATCTTATATTATTATCCTACTTACCCTTTTTATACTATTTTTTAATCCTCCGCTAAGTCTCCCGTTTTACTTACTAGCTTTATAGGCCGCTTATAAGCAAGATATTATATCTTACTTACTACCGCTATTATAGTTATCCCCCGCTCTTTATCGCTAGGCTTTTTAACCTATTATCCTTCTTATACGGCGCTACTACTTATACCTTTCCGCTAACTAACGCGCGTTTAGCTATTAAGAAGGTATTAAGGTAAGGGTACGCTATCTTACTAATATTAACGGGTATAGTAAGCACTAAGGTATTAAATATCTATATTCTTACTTAAAAGCGGGTAATAAGGTCCTTAATAGCTTTAGTGCCTAACTCCTCGCTTTTAAGGTTTTAAACGTGCTTAATAGTCTTAAAGAACCTCTATATAAAAAGGGCCTTAAAAGCAAGAATATAAAGCGCGTAGTTAGTGCGGCTAATAAAGCGGATATCGAAGCTTAAGAACTTTATTGCTTAAGTTAAAGTTAAGTCGCGTTTAAACTCTTTATAGGCCTATAAGTAAAACTTAGCATAGTTTATAGCTAAGCGGAAACTCCTAATTATTATAATCTTATCGCCGGAGTATAGGCTTATAAAGCTAAGTCTATTAAGGATTATATTAGTTACTATTAACGGCTCCTATAAAATTAAGCGGCGGAATATATCGCGAGGCTAGTTATCGCTATCTCCTCCGGTTAAAGAGAGATAGCGGATAGACTATAATAAAGCGCTTATACGCCTTTATATAGCCGGGCTAAGTATAGCAGCGGGTAAAAAGAGCGTTCGCTAAGCGGGACTAAATAGGTCTTTAAGGCTTATAGCGGCTATAAGCTAAGAAGGGGATTTTATAGTATAGGCTAGATTATATATAAAGCGAGATAGGGTTTTAGCTATAGTCGCTTAAAACGCCGCTATAAACCCGGCTATAAACTAGTTAAGCTAGGCCTTAGATATATAGTTAAGGACGGCGCGGATATCG
>JAPEBW010002680.1:0-10167 GCA_027405785.1 Ophiocordyceps robertsii | reverse complement strand
ACATATTATTGTACGGGTACGGGGCCGAGTCACGGCGTTTCAAATCCAAAAGTCTCGACATGATTCTCATAACTGGCAACGTCTGGGCAGCGTGTACGCGCAGACGTCTTGAAGCACATCGACATGCACTCATTGCGTGTATACCTCGCCCTCGAATTCCCAACATGGTCTGCCCCAAGGTCACACCAAGCCGTCGGGAAGCCACTTGAGCATGACAAAGAGAGTGGCGGACAGCAGGATGAGAAGCGCCCAGGCCAGATGGCCGTACAGGATCTGGTTGCGGACACCAATGGCATACACCATGGTCGACAGGCCCGGCGCAAA
The DNA here is from genome assembly GCA_027405785.1 of Ophiocordyceps robertsii. NCBI lineage: Eukaryota > Fungi > Ascomycota > Sordariomycetes > Hypocreales > Ophiocordycipitaceae > Ophiocordyceps > Ophiocordyceps robertsii. The sequence goes on along the minus strand of JAPEBW010002680.1, from coordinate 9,843 downwards.
GGACCGAATGGCGCTCGCCAGCGTCAGGGCCAGGGCGTTGAGCGTGCCCAGCAGATGCGGATGCGGCGAGATGCTCTGCAGAGCCAGCTGGACGCAGGTAAAGGCCATGCTGACGGCGGGCCCGACGACGGCGACGGCGGAGCCAATAACCCAAAACCAGACGCGCGACGGCTCGCTCCCCTGGCGCAGGAGCAGGTTGAGGAGGATGTAGCTGGCAAAGAACCAGGGGTAGCCGACGGCGCAGATGCGAAGGACCCCCGCCGTGCCCACGCGCCGCTGAAGGCGGGGGAAGACGAGGAGCAGCCACAGCGCCTGGCTGGCGCCCTGGACGGCCATGTAGAGCGAGATCTCGGCCGAGGTGAAGCCGATGCCGCCGAGCGGGACGGGCGTGAACAGGGCCAGCGGGATGATGGCGGTGAAGACAAAGGCGAGGAGCATGACGTGGCTGTACATGGCGATGACGACGGCGACGCCGGGGGCCTTGATGAGCTGGCGGATCGTCATGTCGGCCGCGCCCCGGGCCTCGCCGCCGCCGCCCGCAAGGCCCTTGTTGTCGAGCGTCTCCTCGAGGAAGAGGGCACAGGCGACGGCGCCGGCGGCGACAATGGCGGCAATGGCGAAGCCGGGCAGGGCGTAGGGGTAGTCGGCGAAGAAGCCGGCGTCGCCAAACAGGGCGGGCATGTTGCGGGCGGGCTCGGCGAGCAGGCCGCCGATGATGGGGCCGATGAAGATGCCGACATTGCCGGCGAAGCCGAACCAGCCAAAGGCAACGGCCTGCGTCTCGGGGGTGCTGTGGTCGCCAATCATGGTACGCACGACGAGGCCGGAGCCGGAGAAGACGCCGGCCAGGCAACGGTAGAGCAACATCTGCCAGATGGAACGGGCGACGCCGAACAGCGCGGGGCCGACGGCCATGCCAACCAGGCTACAGACGAGGACGGGCTTGCGGCCGACGCCATCGGCCAGGCGGCCCCAGAAGAGGAGGCAACACATCTGGGCCAGCGAGAAGACGGACTCGATGAGGCCGCTGTAGAAGCCGACGTCGGACTCGGGCAGGCCGCCGTTGCGCTGCACCATCTGCGCAATGTAGGGGAAGATGGCGAAGAAGGCAATCGGCTCCGTCATGCGCGCGTAGCACAGCAAGAAGATCTGGCCCCGGGGCAGCCCGGCTTCCCGTCCTGCGCCGAGGCCGGCCTCGAGCTCGGCATTGCCGGCGAGGAGCGGCGTGGTCTCGACGGCGCCGTTGGCTTGTCCGACCTGTCGTCCCTGGTCCCGGTCCCGGCCCATCGGATCCGGGGTGGAGCACGGAGAGGCCGAGGACGACGCTTGGAGGTGCTCGACTCCGGTAGCCATGTCCATCTTCTCTTGGTCTCCAATGATGGCTCTTTTCCCTCGATGTTTGCTCGTCTTGGGTCCAGTTGTGCATTCACCGCTGTTTGCAACATGGGCCGCGACATTTCCTCCCTTATAGCCAAGCCCAATGCGCCCCCGATGGCGCTCCGAGCTGCTCTGATTCGGCCAATGATTCACCAGTCGCCGGAGCGCTTTCGGCAGTTGGTCTCCTTAGTCAGCATGACGCTCTGCGGTCTCGCCATCCCACTGCTGTATAATCATAATCATGCTGCTGTCCCCATCGAATTACCCGGCTTGGACTTGGACATTCTCATGAGCTTTTTCTTCCTCATTTGGATGAGTCTTGACGCCGTCATGCGAAACGTTTGTCTTGTCAGCCACCGACCAGGCCGAGTCATGTTGGTAAACTCTAAAGCTCCAGTCACTAGCAAGTCGGGAGTAACAAACATGGACTTTACGAAAAACATGAAGCCATCGACCGGCCAAGGCAAGCAACATCATGACAAGACTCCGTCTGATGCAGTTGCCGATTATCAGCCGACTAGTTCTGCAACCGTAGACGGAAAGAAACATTGAAGCCAGGAGACATGAGACGACCATGTCTTCTCCGCGTGTTGAATTAACAAATCTAAACACCGCTTGGCCCAGCTGTTGGAGCCAACCCACATGCAGCTAATTGACCACCAAAACGTTGACAGCTGCCTTCTTTCGCGCGTCGCTATACTCGCCTCAGTAAGCTCCACGAGGACAGACCCAAGGACAGCGCTGGGCTTGGAGGGCCACCTCTGGGTTCAAGCTTGCGGGCCGAGGCGCGGCGGGCATCTGGTGTAGCCGAGGGAGAAGCTTTCTGCAACTGGCTCATGGCCCCCTGAAGATGGGGGTGAGGACGTGCACTACTCGTCGCACGAGAATGGGGTGATGGACGGCCGCATCTAAAGTTCGTAAAGTCATTAGACAAGGACGCCCAGCAGCCTTGGGCTGAAAATCAACGCGTAAAAAAAAATATCAAGTTCAAGAGACGGCGCGGGAGGGCGCCTGGTGCAAGACCCGAGTCTGGTGATTTCGACCCGACCTAGTCATCAATGCCGAGACCCAGGAGGGCCGCCAGCAAAGCACATGTCCATCTACAAGCTCCGGGGGGCGTGTCAATCTTCTTGGCGGCAGATGTGTAGATGGGCTGGCTTGCGCGGCGGCGTTGCGAGGAGACGAATCAAACGCAGTCGGGTTGGGCGTGTGGTTATTGATACGGCTTCAAGTTCAGCCCCTGCTTGGACTTCTTTCGCCTGCGGTACTTGTATAGCAAGACCCCGGCCAGTATCATTGCGGCAAAACCGCCTGTCATGGAGTCAGCGACGCGATGCCCACGGATGAGCTCCTGCTTTTGGCACCATGGCGACTCACTGAAGACGCCGGCGGCTATGCCTATGGCTGCGCCGCGGTTAATGTTGTTCTGTGAAAGCGCGCCCGCGGCATTCTGTGGATCCGCCTTGGGTGTGGGCATTTCCCCCTTTTCCTGCGGTGCTGCCGCATCCCTTGAAGTCGTGGGCCGAGCCACCGAGCCACTGGTCGCAGTCGCCGCTCGCGAGGAAGACGCCGACGCCATCGGTGGGAGGGCGGTGGAGGAGGGCTTTGCCTGCCCTGCCGTCGGGGTGGTGGTGAGATAGGGTAGAAAGGTTGTAAACTCGTTCACGATGCCGTGGCTCAGCGTGAGGATGGATCGAGGCATGACTTCGTTCGTTTCGGGGCTGCCGATGGGCTGTCCAGCTTCGGGGGCGGCTCTAACCTCGCGAGCCTGCTTCGACTGTTCGACTCCGGACAGGTCCCGATCCGCTGCCCGTTGATTGACGGGAGCCGTCGGGCCACTGCGGATTGTGTTAGCGAAAGGCAGGGCGGCCCCGACCTGGGAGAGTGAGCCTTGGGTGGACGAACCGCAGGCCGTTTTCCAACATTCTCTCGGTTGAAAGTCAGGTTAAGAAAGAGAAGCAGCGGGCATCAACCAGCATGGCCCATGGGTGTATTGAACGGAACACGAGATGGTCGCATCAGGACGGCCAGCGTTTGCACAAAGGTGGCCAAGGGGCGGTCCTAAATGATCAACGGGCGAGGATATTGACAGGCAAGGGAGGAGAGGATGCATCATAAAGCAGACGACATGCGGGACAATAACCTTAAGGCGAGACGTCAGCTGGCGGTGCCAAGGAAGGGGCCTCCCATCGAGTATCGAATAACGGTGCTTTTTGCATCTTTGACTCTTCTAGCGTCTCCCTTCAGGGGTCTTCCTCTGACTGTCTCGGGCCTCAGTCGTCTAGCGTCGAGAGGGCAGAAAGGTACGGGTGGGATCGAAAATAGCCGGCTATCGGTAAGCTTCCTCTCGAGGGACGTCCGACTCTTGAAACACCAGAGTACCGCAGGGCTGGCTGGCGACAGAAGAAAGTCGTCGTTTCAGCAAGGATGTCGGCTTCTTGCCCGGCCAACGAGAATAAGTTCCGAGCGCGCGAGCGAGTCGGCGCCGGTTACACCAGCCCATTCGTCCAGTCATGAGGCCAGCGTCTGAGCCACCATGTCCTATGGCGCTGTCGTTGATGGTCCAGCCCGGTGAATCAGGTGAAGGAACTAAACATTCGCTACTTCACTTGGTCTTGTTCATGGTCCAAACACTTGGCAATGGCTTCTGCTCCACGGTGTTTAGCATGGACTGGAAGTTGGCCTCAGCCCACCGGTTTCCGAGACTGTAAACTTAATTCTGTCTGGACGACGTGTTTCATGTTGTCTTGGCCGCTTGGGCCTGTTACCTGTTCCCCAAAGTAGGACGGGTGACGTAAACCTTTGCAAGGCACATTTCGGCCTTGAACACGCACAGGGTAGGAGGCACTTGGAGGCCCTCCTGTCGCGAGCTACCAAAGGCCATATAAGCTGACGTTGGGGACGAGATGATTCCAACGGGGACAAGCCGTGTCATTGGTTGGCGGGATTTCCTTCTCTACGTACAAGTTGAGGCTGGTTCCATGATTCAAGCAGGTGTTTGTGGACGTTGCCGGATCAGCAAGCGCATGCCGCTGGGTTTCACATGAAGCTGAAAGACGCTAGACTACATGTATCTTGTGATTCCATGCAGCCAAGAAAGGGAGGGGCTACGGCTCATCAGTGTCAACCTAGCTGGGGTGACTTGGCTCTGGAGTCTAGACTCTCGGGGCATAAATACGAACAGCCCGGTACGGTCCGAAGTTTTCTCAGCGGGAGCCCGAGATATGATGCGTTTATCTCAAGCAATATGGCTACCTCGAGTGCACGGACAGAGCAGTCTATCAAGGATAAATCATGGCCTTTTCCTCCCGGGCTGCCCATGACCTCTCCTGAGCCGTTGCTGGCCTGGAGCATGGCGTCGACAATGGTCTCAGGGCGACCGTTTTTCATGTCTCATACAGGGCGACATCGGGGAGAGAATTAACCAAGGGACCCGAGGCAGCAGAGAGATTGACGACGCTACCTGCTCCCTGGAAATACGGCCACGCTTCGGCCGGCGCCTAGACGCTCCGCTCGCTGATGGGCGCATTGCTAGCGCAGGACTTTTGAGCCAGCACGACTTTCTTCTTCCGAGGTCCGAGGGCTGGGCCCTGCCATGTACAGCACGGAGGATTTCCAGATCAATGCCTCAAGGGGCCCGACTTTGACGACGAGACGTGGCAGAGCATTGGCATCGCGGTTTATCACATCTTTCAAATTCTGCACGAGGCAAGTCCCGGCAGGGAACGAGACGGCTAGGCCGCCCGCACCGTTGATCTGCAGTGAGCAGTGGCACGATGGCACGTCCGACTGAAGGATGCGCAGCTCTGCCTAGCGGGCCCGCAAACGTTGGTGGTGGCTCGGCCAAATTTCCCAGTCGTCGTGGCAAAGCCCGGGTCTGCTGACGTCGTCCTTGTCCGCCTCGGGGTTGGTTCCTCAACGTCCGTGACCCTGCCCATGCATGCATGCGGGCCTGGGCTAGTTCAATTCTGACGTTCAGGGTTTCCCGAGACAAAGTCGGGCATGCATAAAGCCCTCCCTCGATGCCCACCAGCAAACCGCCCGGAATCTCCTGATATTCATCCCGCGTGGGACAATGCTCCATCGGGCACACAAAGCACGGGGCCACGAGTTGCAGAAGGTGGCGCTGTATAATAAGAATAAGACATGTCCACCGCCGGGGATATGCTTCAACGTCCCGATGCGGAGGCGGTACATAATGGCGAAGAGGAAAAAATGTCGCAAAAGAAACCATGGCATCAGGTAGCCTGGGTCAGATTATAGGCCAGCATTTCTCGATCTCGATTACCTGCCGCGCTCTTCACCATCGCGATTCCACTGTTGAGGGCCCTGAGCGCGTCACTGTGGCGTTGGGTGATTTCTTCTTTGCAGACGAGGCCCTATTTGATATGGAACCCTTCTTGGGCATGGAATGACAGGTCGCGCGCCAGTTTCTCTTTGGACCCGAGGGCGGCGGCTGAGAAAAAGCAAACGGCATCGTGTCTTATATAAACAGCCCGAGGCCATCATGTCATGGATGTGGCATTTGACGAGAGTTTGAATTCCAGACTACGTATCCTGGTGTTGCACGTGAGCCCCCCGAGGCCGTTTTGCTTGTTTCCACGGGAATGAGCGAGCATTGTTTCAGTCAGCTCTACCGAGTGTATATCTGAAATGGACCGAGCCGCGTTTGTCCATCCTCTGTCCCCCGTCTCGAGGTTCGCGCCCCCTTCCAGCACCTCTCATAAGCTTGGTACTCACCTCTCTCTCTCTATCTGCATACAGCCACAGCGATCTGAGTCTCCAAGACCTCGACCTCTCAGTGAAGCCGCTGCCGCCACGGCCCACATACAGCACTTTCCACAAGGCATCAGAAAACAGCGAGGCAGAACTTCCGCCTCTGCAGGTGGCCAATGGCGAACCCGACGGACTCGATCCCGTCGACGGCGATGACCTGGACCCGGGGAGCTTCGACTTGGTGATGCCGGGGGAGCACAATGGCGTCGTCAGGGGCAAGCACGAACTGGAGCAGCGCTCCGAGCTCCTCTTCTCGAGCCGTCACCTGCAGGCCATCTTCGACAACCCGGCACATCTGCACCGCTTCTCCAACTTCCTGTACCAGCACCGGCCGGCTTCTGTTCCCCTGCTCACCTACTACCTCGAGGCGCTCAAGGCGCTGCGGGCCATCGAGTACAGCAACGCCGTGCTGCGGAAGCTCGAGCCCCTGACCGACTTTGACTTCACCCACGAGTACTTCCAGGCGCAGCCCACTGCCAACCTGGAGCTGCAGGCCAAGGCGGACACGGCATTCGAGGTTCTCGCGCGCGAGGATCTCCCCATGTACATCACCCACGTGTGGATCCAGACAGTCACCGTGTCCATCAGGCACAGGATCAGGGGCACGGCGGCCCACGCGTCCGAGGGCCTGGCCGAGGTGTTTTGCCTCACAGACCCCTCGCGGCCCGACAACCCCATTGTCTTCATGTCCGAGGAATTCAACAGGACGACGCAGTACGGGGTCGACTATGTCATCGGCCGCAATTGCCGCTTCCTCCAGGGGCCTCACACGAATCCGTTCAGCATCAGTCGCATCCGGCAGAAACTGGCCGACGGCGTCGAGCACTACGAGACGTTCCTCAACTACCGGCGCGATGGGTCTCCTTTTATGAATCTCGTCATGGTGAGGACTTGGGCTCCTGGGCGGGAATAATGCTGTCCATGGGCTGACTGGTTCTTGCAGCTTGCGCCATTATACGACAGCCGAGGCGCCATCAGGTACTTTATAGGAGCCCAGGTCGACGTGTCGGGCCTGGCGAGGGACTCGTACAGTCTTGGCGCGCTCAAGCGACTTGTCGACGACGAGACGGGAGGCGAGGCGCTCGCACGGCAAACACATCCTAGGGACGAGTTCGCCCAGCTCGCCGAGATACTGGGCCCTCGCGAGCTCGACACGGTACGGGACCGCGGAGGCGGCATGCATCGGCCACCGATACAGGCCGACTCGGGACCCCGTCAGCACGAGAGGAGAGCGTCAAAGTCCAACATGGACCACACAGGTGAAGCCAGGCATCGCGTCGTGCTGAGAGACCCCGACTCGCCGACAGAGGAAAGCCACCTCGTCGGCCCATCGGCCACGGCCGCGTCTCTCGCTGCCCAACACAACGGCCGCCTCACGGGCGTGTACGAGAACTACCTGCTGGTGCGGCCGTACCCATCACTGCGCATCCTCTTCACCAGCCCGTCCATGCGTATGCCCGGCATCCTGCAGTCGCCGCTGCTCGATCGAATCGGCGGCTCGGCGCGCATGCGTGACCAGTTTGTGCACGCCCTGGCCGAGGGACAGGGCGTCACGGCAAAGGTCAAGTGGCTCAGCGTCAGTCACAAGGTTGCTACGTACGGGAGCCGTCCTCCCCGGAAGAAGATGCAGTACAACCACCCCCTGGAAGCACATCTGGACATTGACGACGACGACGACACGCTCGCAGAGCCGGAGCCGGCGGGGCGCCCGAGGTGGCTTCACTGCACGCCGCTGGTGGGCTCGAATGCCAAGGTCGGCGTGTGGATGATTGTCATTGTCGACGACGAGCCGGATTCCAACAGCCTCGCTGGCCGGCAGAGCCACATCACCATCCCGAGCCAGCGCCGGCCTGAGACTGCCGTGTCTGAGAAGTCGGATGCCCCTGGAGACGCGAGCGACCCCCTCAACGGCGGATACATACCAGAAGGGAGGCTCAGGGTCCGTACGCGGAGGTCATCCGAGACACTCGGCTCTGCTCCCGCCAACAAGGAGCAGGATACATCGGCAACCAAGTCGATACATCACCAACACTCTGCCACGGCCACTCGAGCACCGAAACCTTGTCTCCGGAGCACCAGCGTTCCCGCACGCTTCTTCCACCCGGCCGCCCTATCGCGCGCTTCCCTGGCCAGCGCGTCAAGCAATGAAACCTCCTTGTCCGCGTTTGACACTGGGCAGCAGCCGCGAGAGAGTAACAAGGGAGGTGCACTGAAACGTGCAGAGGTGCGCTCAGAGACACCGCTGCCAGCATGGCCATTGCCCCCTGACTCTTCGATGAACACAAGAAGAAAGCGAGAGCACCAGATTTACGTGCCGCCGGCAATACAAGAATCGTCGGAGCGTGGCACAACCAGAAGCCATGACGACGAGGAGACTGCGTCGACACGGAGCCGCGGATCCGCCTTTACCGTCAGGATTGACGAGGATTAGTTGCAGTTGCATAACGCATTTCATCGATGAGTGACGCCAAGCGAGTCTGACTGGGTTCTGTTGGTCCTAAATACTGAAATGAGACGACGTCTGGTGTTCACTCTTCGACTCACTCTAATTACCTCGCGTAGTGCATGGCGTGAGACGCTATAGAATGTGTCACCGGGTGCGTCGCCGGTCCCTGCCGGCCTTGGTATCAACAGGAAGGCGACGAAAAATGTCGCAGGAGCTAGCAATAGTCATGACCTTGCTGTTGTTGTCTGGCTAGGCTGGAATGAGAAAATGTTCGTCGTCGACACTCTCCTAACCCCTACCCTAATGGCCTGCCACCACCTCGGCATTGACTTTACCTGCCTTAGGATGACGACATTTACGAAGCCGATCCGGCCGTGGCTAGCTCTACTCTGGAAGTGGCCTACGTAAGTATACCCCCAGTCTGAAACGAGCAGAAACCAACCGCATATTCGCCTTTTCTCTGGATATCTATACCTGGTCCCACTCTACCTCATTCCCCTTAATATTTGCCTCTTCCTCTATATGATTATCGTTTAGACGAGAGATGGACGCCACCGGCAGGTAGAAGACCATCTCTAGGCACAAACCGGCGCCAGCCTCTTTATAGCCATCGACGTTATAATGCGGCGGCGGCCCAATATCAAGATCCTCGTTAGCACCTACCTAAAGCTCGATACCCCCCTATCGGACTCGCCACAAGTCTATCCCTACGGGCCGATTATGCGCACTGCCCTGGCCATCGCCTAAGCCGATCCGGATATGCTAGCCTAGGCCTAACAGTCTACATCAACCTAGGCTCCCTCTTCTCCGTCGAGCTAGACTAGGCCCTCGAGCTTGCTTAGGCTGTAAAGGTTATCCTCGATACCTTGGATAAGAGGCGTGGTATAAGTCCTGACGCCTGCATTGCCCTCGTCATGCTCGTCTCCGTCATCTACGCACCATGACGGCCCCTCGTCCTCGTTGAAACGTTTATAACGAGGAGCATTTCTGGTACTCCAGCTTTGGCCCGACGTGGCGAAAAGGATCGGCTATCAAGACGACAGGGGGCGTCTTGAGAGCGGCTGACGGGAACGCACTCTGTACAAAGGCCTGGGAGGAATGTGCGCAATACAAGGCCGCCTTGACGAGCCATCAAGCTAACCTCGCACAGCCGTCGTCGGACCCGGCCACACGGCTGCTACCACAACCTACACCGAGAGCCGGGCCGAGACAAGGCCAACATTGCAAACGACGTCATGGCGTGG
>JAPEBW010002679.1:0-10170 GCA_027405785.1 Ophiocordyceps robertsii | reverse complement strand
GCGGCGCCGGCAGTCGTACGCACGTACGTCTTCGTCTAGCTGCTGGCCATGGAGTGTTTTTTCCTCGCCTGAAATAGAAACGGACAACTTGGCTTGGCTTGTGAGGTGACTCTGGAAGATGAAGAAGTCCGAGGAGGGGAATGGCTTGAGGGCGGGATGGCTTCCAGAAGAATGCCCGTGTAAGCCCACTCCGGAGAGACAAAGCATGGAGACCAACGGGGGTTGGTGTATTTGCAGCCTATAACAACCTTGCTCGCTCACATGACGACTTGCGAACCCCAGAGTTCCGTGCAGGATCGCCAGAGCAAAGACTCCAATGCCTTGTCAATTCAGCACATTTGACAGCCTTAATCGACAAGCGGCTGATTCCTCTCCGCCTTCATCACTGTACTTGGAGCCCATCAAACATGCACGCAAAGCTCCTGATACGCACGGGCAGCGATCCCAGGCCGAGAGTGGATGCAGTCTCGTCGAGGAGCTCGAACGCATAGCTCCGAGTCGCCGCCGCATCTTCCCCTTTTCACCATGTGTGCAGCGGCTTCGGCTGCCTGCTCTCGCTCTTCCACGCTTTACAGGCTTGGCCTTTATTCTCTGTGGCCACGATGAGGCGAGGCGCATGATAGAGAGCCGCGGCGTTTCTGGATGAAACGCAATGCTCGTCACCAAGGAGACTGTGGCAAGGGCACAAAATTCAGTCTTTTCGAGGACCCCCCCTTCAAGCCCCGTGTCAGGAAGCATCAGGCCAAGCAGTCAACAAGGTGTCAAGGCACAGGAAGCAAGCTGGGGGTGGGTGAGGCCAGAGGACAACGGTTGCTTGTGTCTAGCGTTGGCGGTGCCTAGCCTGGCGGTGTCGAGTCCCCTTGATCACGAACCTCATTGTCCGCTCTCCCGTCTCCCTATTTCCTTGGCGACTACGTCACATGCCGAGCCGAGTCATTCACCCACCGCGCTGCACTAAATATAGTTGTTGCAGCAGGTTGCATCCTCCGTGCGCATCGAATACCACCCATCCGTATATCAAGGCAATCAACGCACAGAGCAGCCAGTCCAATCGGTTCAAACACCTAAACCGGGCTCGTGGTTCCCTTCATGTGCAAGCGCGTTGAATGTCGCCTTTATTCTGTTTGCAAGTGCCCTTCAACAACTCATGTCGCGGCTTGAGTCTCATCGGTATTGGGCCAAGGAGACCATGCCAGAGTGCCAAGGTGAGTTTCGACATTTTTAGATTCCACGCCCGTGCATCCAAATCTCCTTGTGTTTTCACAGGCCGGAAATGCGGAAGCCCTCGCCGCGGATGGGGGAATGGTCATGGCCGGTGAGTAGAGGCTCCTCCTCGGCCGTCGACAACCTTGACACTTGCGTAAAGAGAAGAGATGTGCTGCTTGGTGCCTTGACTGCTCTGGGCCATTCTGCTCCGTTTATGCAGCCAAATCTCAGCCGCGAGCAAGGTTTGGCCAAAACTCGCCGTAAGAAAGCCCGTCGTGTGCGTGCGACCCGGCCGAGGCTGGGTTCGATGGTCGTTTCTCTGCCGTTCGCTCTAGATCTCATCGACTTCCAAAACGCCCCTCCTTGCATCCAAGAAAAGAGAACGAGGCAGAGTGTTCTCAGCGAAAACCAGAAGCTTCCCGTTGCCAGGGCGGAAAAGACTGTCCATGCATGTCCATGTGCATCATCCGCCGTGTATCGTGAATGGTAAGAAGGGAGAGAAAGCACAGGAGCCCAAGACGAAGCCCAGTCATTCAAACCCCCATCAACCGTAGAGATTCCACGTCGTTTTGCTGGTGTATATGCTCGACTTCCCTGTCCGCCTTTTCTGACCAGTCTCGACAAGCGCCAGTCCCAAACGGCCACCGTGCTCGGGGAGGTCAAGAGGGTACAGCACAAGGCCATGATTGTATGACCTCGGCTTGATAGCATCCTTCTAACCCCATTTCGCGCCCACTCTTGCCGACAGTTCCTTGAGGACGCGTGCGGCAACCTCGTAATCCCTCATGTCCAGATACACTTGGGCGCTAATCCTCACCCAGAACCGGTTCTTGAAGACGAATAGCGATGTAAAGGTCCTGTAATCGTCCACCATTGTCTTGGCAATCCACTGAAAGGCCGTGGCTGCGTCCTTTTCGGCGACGACGACATCGCTGTCACGGGCCTTTTCCCCCTTTTCACCAATCCAGATGGGCAGCGCCACGTTGCCCATGCTGCAGTTGGTCAAGGTGCCCTTGCTGTTCTCCAAAATCTCGGTGCCCAGGGCGTTGGCGACGTGGAGGCTGCCTCTCTTGTTGAGGTCCCATAGGTATGCCAAGATTCTGTCCTCGCCGCCGAGAACGTCCCGTCTCCAGGCAATGGCGTCCTTGACGCATAGATACGGGCTATTGTCCTTGGTGCCCACAAACTCGAAATTGGTAACAAAGGCACCCTTGCTGCTCGGGGGGAGCGGCGAGGGGCGCGGCGACAACTTGGCAATGTATCCGTTGCTGGTGGCGAGCGTCGTGGGCAGCAGATGCTGGTTGCGCAGGGGCACGTAAAAGACGGCACAGCCTCGGGGGACATGCAGCCACTTGTGGCAATTGGAGACAAAGTAGTCTGGGTCGGCAGCCGTCAGGTCGAGAGGCACCATGCCAATGCCCTGGGCGCCGTCGACCATGCTGATGACGCCCAACTCCCTGCAGGCCTTTGTCATCTCGACCCAGGGGAAGAGAACGCCGGGGCGAGAGGAGACGACGTCAAAGATGCAGACGCGGGCTCTCTTGCCGTCAGCCTCGACCCCCTTGACGGCTTCCCGAAAGGCGTCGAGGATGTCGTCGTCTTCCAGCGGGTAGGAAATAGGGATGGGTCGGTGCTCGACTTTGCCGTTGTGGTAGTCGACGACGAAGTCGGCCAAGTTGCCGCAGGCCTCGTAGACGGTGGAAAAGGTCAGGATGACATCCTTGGCGTCGTCTGCCCAGGTCAGGTTGCGGAAGACGGTGTTGACGCCGTCGGTAGCGTTGGTGAGGAAGACAACAGTCTCGACGGGGGCATTCACCATGTCTGCAACGGCGGCGCGCGATTCGTCCAGCAGCTTGGGATAGTCGTAGCGGATGAACTTGTCAGGGCAGGCCTCGGTGGCGTCCTGGTAGTGGCGTAGCCTGGCGCTCATGACATTGGGGATACTGCCAAAGGAACCTAGGGGGGTGACGGGGGTTAGCAAGGGGCGTCAGGCACAGGACGGGTCTCTGGAGATGGACGAGGGACTCACCATGGTTGAGGTTGAGCCACTCCGGGTCAAAGGGAAAGTCCTTCTTCAGCGCACCGCCGAGCTGCTTGACAAGCGACTGCTTTGGCGGGCCATTGAGGATGGGCAGGTGATGGCCCATTGCCGCGACAGCGTGGGTGCGTCGAGAGGCTTGATGAAGAGAAGAGACGGGCAGAGGTGCAGGAGGGCCGTGGGGGGAGTCGAAGGTGACGGGAGAAGAGAAAGAGGAAGGGAGCGGAGAAGGGGGGAGGTGGAAAAGGACGAGTGTTCAAGGAGCGTGAAGTCGGCAAGTGCCTACATGGTCACTTACTTGAACCCTCTTACAAATCTGCCGTCGGCAAAAGCGGTGGGTAAGCAGGCGATGGTGTGCGAGCTCGGCGAGCTCGGCCCCCGCTGCGGCCCTGGCTCCGGCAGCGGTCCACTGTAGCCGCCGACAATGACTTGACCCAGGCTAGACAAGGAGCATCTAGACGCCGGCCGAGACACCCGAGCAGTAAAAAATGGGAGTAAATCGCCATTCCTGCCCCGGATGAGGTCATTGAATCCCTGTAATCTCACCGCTGCCAACGTCAAAGAGAATGTCCGTCCCCAACGCAGGCCATTGGTTCCCGACAGTCACCCGCCTGCGCCGCCGCCGCGGCAACGAACAACGCCCGTCAGACAACCGTTCGTCGCATGACCTGCCGATGTCGCAACGGCGGCAATCTCTCCAAGTTCCCCGAATAGGTAGTGCAGCATCTCCAGCGACGGGGTGGCGTCGGGGCGGGGACGTGGCTTGTCGCCGGAAGAGCATGTTTGTACTATGTACTGTACTCTGTATCTCAACGCTAGTTCTAATTTGGATCGGGCACTCCTAAAAAAGCTGATAATGACCCGATTAGGACTAGCGTGCACAGCCACAGAGTCACGACTTTTGAAATGCTCCGCTGTACAGAGTACAGAGTACTCTGTACTCTGTACTCTGTGCAGTGTACGTTGACCAAAAGTGCATTTCCACCACCCTCGATGGTGCGCTCTGTTGAAAAACCAGTCACCTCTGCCAAAAGTGGAGGCACCTCCTTTAGAGATGACTGGTATTCTGGTATATTTTCCACACGCTGCCTCTCATGACATTCCAAGTCTCAAAGCGCCATCGCCCACCACCCCCCGTCAGCGCTCGCAGTTCCAGTTGGCACCCCAGTCCTCGAGCTTCCCCTCAAAGTCCCCCCTTGACAGCCCCGGCAGCGGACCCGTTCTCATCATTCTCGAGCCGCCCGCCCCCATCTCCTCGAGCTCGGACGCCTCGGCCTCCTTGCCGCCGCCCCGCAGCAGCAGCTCCGCGCCGCCCTCGCCGTGTCCCCAGAACGATGAACAGCGGCCTGTCGAGTCAGGAAGATGCACCATGGCGTCTTTCAAGTAAAACGGCTTGGTCCGGAGCGTCTTTGTGTTGCGCAGGTTTGGCGACAGGGACGCGAGGGGGCCAGACGGCGGACTTCGCGGCTCCAGCGGCTCCGGCCTCCCGTAAAGACACGGCAACGTCGACTGTGGTGCCAGGGGGGATCGCAGAGGGGGGAGCTTGAGGTGCGCTGCCGCAGCCTTGTAGCCCGCATTGCGCCCGCGCCTCCTTGACGCGACAGGAGCCGCCACTTCCTCCCCGTCAATCACCTTTCTCTTGCGTATCCTCGGGTTCTCCTTGACCGAATTCAGGATGGAGCTGATGGCGGCTTTGTTGTCGACAGTCGCCCCAGCCGCTCCCGCTTCCTCTCCGGGTTCCTTCTTGGACCTGCCATGGTTGGGGTTGAGCGTCGAAGGCGGTTGTGTGCATTTCTCCAGCGCCCCCGGTGCCGATTTCCTCGACAGCCTTGGCTTCGCCTTGCTCTTTTTTTGTCGAGGTTTTGACGAGTGCTCGCCGAGGCGCTGCAGAGGCTGCCCAGTCGTCTCGCCCGCCCCCATTGAGGCCCTGCGTGTCGGCAGAGTCCTTTCTGTTATCCTGCCAAGTTCCTGGAGCACCTTTGCCGTCCAGTATGCACCCGTGGCCTTTGTGTCGCGCAAAGCAACAGGGTTCGCCGCCGGCTGTCGCTTCTTTTCTTCCTTTTGCTTGCCCTCGACTGCTCCACAAGAGTCGCGCTTCTTCTTCGGTCGCGGCAGGTCGGGGTCCCCCCAGAGCTTCGGTATCCTGTTCTGCAGATCCGCAACCCAGGCGTCGCAATCCCACTGAACCCAATAGTCGATCACGTCCCCCCACGAGCTCTCTGGCGGCTTCGTAAAGTTGACAAACACCACCTTGCCGCCCTTGCTGTGTACAGCCTTGGCAAACTCCTTGACCATGACTTTGAGGCCGTGTACTCGCAAGCTCGTGCCCAGAATGAGCAGCATGTCGGGGTGCAGAGCAAGGTCATGCGTGACGATTGGGCTGATGAGATGCGAACTGGGATGCTCCTCGCCGTAGAGCACAATGTCTGGCCGCAACTTGCCGACTCCCAAAGCCCGTTTTCCCCTTTCCTCTCGAGCCGCTGTTGCACCCACGCAATGTGGGCATTCCGGTTGTTGGCCCGTCAGCGTCTCTGCCTCGCGCTCGTCGTCGTCCCATGAGCAGACCTTTGCGCAGAGGAAGCATCTCAAGAGCTCGAGAGAGCCGTGAAGAAAGACACATTCTACCCCGGAGCGCGGTGGGTCCCGCTTCTGAGGCCGAGTCGGAGGCTTTTGCTGGTCGGCGTTGGTGCTTTCCCCTCCGGGACCAGACACACCACTCCCGTCTGAAGATTCCGATGGCTGGCTGGCATCGCAGCCGGGTGCATCGTCAGAATGGTTCTGCTTCTCAGACTTGACCGGCTCGTCGGCAGCGGTAGCGGCTTCGTCGACCATTTTGTTGAGCTGACTTATCGTTGCAGTGGTACGACGGGAAAAGCGCCCCCGACTGCCAGGGCCGTCGTGCAGGCAAGTGGAAAGCCCGACTTTTTCCTCAATCTGGTCAATGTTTTGCGTGTAACAGCGAACAAGCTTCCCACGATCTCTCAGATGGCTGATGAATCGATGGGAGCTCGACGGCTCGGCCGTCTTGATCTTCTGCCGCAAAGACGTTGCAAACGTGTAAAACACCGACGTCCTGATAGGGTCCGACCATATGGTGGCATCAAAGAGGTCCTTGCCCTTCATGTTTGGAAGTATACTTTTACTCGAGTTGGACGTTTGCGAAGAGCTGTGGAGGTTCGAAGTGGACGAATACCCATCTGCCTCGGATATAGAGGTGCTACTTCGTCGGCTCGAGACCGGTGCAGAAGGAGAGCTTGAGATGAACGAATCAAAGAGGATGGGAGGAGGTGACGATAACGGCGATGAGCTTAGAGGCAGTGAAGCATCCATTAGCCGCTTATGAGCGGGCGACCGTAAATGGGACGGAGGGACAATCAAGTCGTCGGCCGGCGGTGATGACAACGGCGATGTTGTAATGTCGGGCGCTGAAATGACGGCGAGCTTCGACTGTGGAGTACTGAAGAGCTGGCCAGCCTTGTTGGCGTAGTCGTCGGGCTGAGACGCGACAGGTTCTCCCTCGTCGGGCGTTTTGTGACGAATCGATGGCGAATGCTCGGCGTCTAGAGGGACGGGGGATTGTTGCTCGGCCCGCGCAGGCCCGTCGTCGGGAGATATCGTCGAGTCTTGGCGGCAGATCTTGCGTCGCTTCGTAGCACGGTACTCGTGGCGGCCATCGCAGTCTCCTGCACCGGCAGCTGGTTCGACCCGACGCTCCTGCCGAGCCGCGGCATCAAATTGAGCCTGGACCAGCGAGTAGAGCCCATTGTCGGATCGGAAATCCTGTCCGCGTTAGCTTGACCATGTCGAACCGCTCCAAGTGTGCCCGTACGGGGATGCCCGAGTTGGTGCTTATGCCAGCACCGGTAATCACTACCACTCTGCGTGCCCTGAGTAGGAAGTTGGAAACATGGTCGAGGTGCCCGGCAGACTGCGGCTCAACGTGCTGCGTGGGCATGTTGGGCAAAAGGGGGTTGGTCGCTGCCGTGACGCGGCTCTCGTAAGTAGGTGGTGCTCGTGTCGCTAGACCCCGCTCTCTCGACCGTGCCGCTCGCAGACTGAGGTTGTGGGCGGCGCAAAGCGCTCAAAGACTGCAAAGGTGGCGGCAAGCGGGACAAAGCACCAGCATCGTGGGCGCAGTGAGGGATCCTTGAGAGAGACGCCCGTAGAGACTGCGGGCGGGTAGCGAGAGTCCCAGGTGGCCGCGGTCCACCAGAGTCACTTGGCCGTCACCGCCGTGCTCGAGGTACAATTGGGCCAGTCCCGACGGAAGTGGCTCGCCTTTGACGGGGAAAGACCCCAGTGACCTGCCAGAGGCAGAGACAGAGTGAGCTCGACGATGACGCACGTGGGTGCAGATTCGCCGGTAGGGACGAAGCGCCGCGGCAATTGGTCCTTTCGGGCATGTAGAAAGTTGAACGTCGTCGGCAAGAAAGAGGCTGACGCGAGATTGTTGATGTCGCGCCGGCCGTTAGGCACCTACTACATAGGTAGTAGCTGTTATCGCTAGATAGTGGATCAGGTACCTCGAGCTAAGCGCCAAATGGCATAGAGCAGCAAGTACTTTAGCCTTTGGATCTTAGCGCCACGCGCCAGCGGCCTCTCCAGGGGATGCCATCAGCCCCGGCCGGGAATCTTTAGTGGATCTCGGGAGTGCTGGAGCCGTGGTGGCTGCGGACGGCCCTCCCCTGGATGGTTGGATGGATGGTACCTAGAGGAATGGGGTCTCTGCCGGGTCGTGCCCTGCAAGGTCACTCAGTTCCCGTCACACATGTTTCGCAGCCCTAATTCAACGACAGCGCGACGCTTGACGGTATCGACGGAACGGCGAGGCGTTTGCGATATCCCTCCAGCGATGGCGACATGTACAGAAACGATGACCACGAGCTCGGCGCTGCTCTGCTGCTAGGAATGGACGAAGGTCAATACGAAGACTCATTCAATGAATACAAGTACGTCGAGCGATTGACCACGACGCTCTTTCGCGCCGGTACGGACAGTAATTATTCAAATGCTTTCATTCATTGGCTAACGGTGCCATGCCAAACCAGCACCATGTGCACGGCGCCATGCATGACTTTTGGTATCTTGTAGGATCGCGCAATCCTCCTCGTCCACCCTTCCGCCGTCATCAATATCCCTCCACCAGGACACGCAGAAAGTCGTCAAACTTGCCCGGCGTGCCCAGGCCCGTGATGGCGTCCCATCCTTTCGTGGCAGGCCATCCGGCCGACTTGCCTTTCGAGAACGGGCAGGGCTTGCTGACGCCGCCCTGGGTGTCGTAGAGGACGCTACGGACCTCTGACGAGTACAGCCTCTCGTTCAGCCAGCCCAGCGAGGGCTTGCCCTGGCGCAAGCGCGCGTCGTTGGCTAGCGCAATCATGGCGGCAAAGACGGGCGCGCTGGCGCTGGTGCCGTCGAGGATCACGTCCCTGCCGTTGACGATGGTCAGGAACTGGGTGCCGACGGCCGAGATGTCGGGGATGGCGCGCATCTTGGGGTTGTAGAAGCCGTGCAGGCGGCCCTTGAGCTCCTTGACGTAGCCGTCGACGGCCTCGTCCTGCCACCGCTCCCGCTTGAACCACTGCGAGAAGCCACCGGTGCTGAAGAAGGCGCCCTTGGGCGGGTTGTCGCTGTTGGTCGTGGCTCCAACGGCCGTCACCCACGGGCAGGTGCCGGGGAACGTGGCAACGGTCGTCTCCCTATTGTATCCGTCGTTGGTTCGGCACGAGGCATTGCGACCGCCCCGAGCGCCACCGTCGCCCGAGGCCACGAGTACGGACATGCCGCGGGCAGCCAGCATCCCAAAGAGTGTGCAGACGCGCTCGGCGTAGGGTCGGGGGACGGAGAACTCATCATCGGCGTAGGACATGGTAAGGACGTGGGGGAGCTCGTCGTCGGGCTTGTCGAGCATGTACTCGACCATTTCCAGGTAGGGCTCGTTGTCGGAGAACTCCTCGGGAATCGCCTGGCCCGACTCGTTGAGCTTGACGCCTCGGCCCCCCGTTGAGTAGTAGGTGATGTCGGTGGGATATCCCATGGCCAGGGCGTACTCGATGTCCAGGTTCGCCTCGGAGCCGGCCTTGGCGCGGTCCTGCGAGTTCTCTCCGCCATTGATGAGCTCCACGGAGAAGTTGTAGCCCTTGTAGGCGAGGTCCGGGCTCATACGCTTGAGGAAGTCATCCGTGTCGGCATAGTTGGCGAACTGGTCGAGGAAACCGGCGACGGCGAAGCGCACGGGCGACTTGCCCTCGGGTGCCTCGTAGTTGAGGCCGTACTGCTTGGTGATGCAGCCGGGGGTGACGACGAGATCGCAAGGCGGCTGCGAGGCCCGCTGGCGGATGGACTGGTCGGCAGACAGCTCCCGGGACGAAGCAACGTCGTGGGTCGGCGTCATGAAGTTGGCAATGGGGTGGGCGAAGTGGATCGACCCGGACAGGGTGTCGGGGATGAAGTACTCGGTCGTGCGCAGAATGGCAGGCTGGCCCTCGAACGAGTAGCGGTGCATCTTCATGTTGAGAAGCTTCTCGGCCTCGCCGACGGTGGTGTGCACATGGACCCAGTCCTTGTCCGACTTTGCGTCCGAGATGCCACTGCTGGCCAGCCACCGGAGAACACGGTCGACATCGTCCTTGGCCGGCGTCCGCAGCGCGCGGACCTCATGGGCAGACAGGCGGGTGTTGCCGTTGAGGGACGCGTACAGGCTATGGGGGTCGGGCTGGCGGAGGGCAAAGGACATGCGCATCCGTTGGTGGGCGTCGGGCGCCGAGCTGAGCTTCTGCCATCCCTCGGGGATGTCGTGGGCTCTCTCGAGACAGGCAGAACCGGCACCGAGGCCGGCAAAGGCCCACGCGCCCAGGAGGAGAGCCAAGGCCATTGTGGGAGATGAGAGTCGGGCACGAGGATGTTGGAAGGGGGAGGAGGGTCCG
>JAPEBW010002678.1:0-10177 GCA_027405785.1 Ophiocordyceps robertsii | reverse complement strand
CTAAAAGCGATAAAGTATATCTTCTAACGAGGAATCTTAAGACTAATAAACTTAATAAGTCTTTAGATTATAAGAGGATAGGACCTTTTAAAGTTATAGAGAAAATAGGAAAAGTTAATTATAAGTTAGAACTTTTAATTAGTTTACTTATATACCTTATTTTCTATATATCTTTATTAAAGCTAACTTTACGGAATACTAAGGTAGCACGAGAGCTAGACTTAAAAAGAGTTAAAGAGAGCGAATATATAGTAAAAGCTATACTCGCTAAGAAGATAGAAAATTAAGAACACTTTTATTTAGTAAAGTAAAAGGACTATCTTAGTTCGAATAATACCTAAGAACTTATAAAGCACTTAAGAAATACTTTAAGAAAAGTTAAGGATTTTAATTAATAAAACCCTTAAGAGAAAGTGTTAGCTTCTTTAAGCTAGGATTTCTTTATTATCTTAGATAGTAAAAGTAAAAGGAAATTTAAAAAAGATTTTTCTTTAGAAAAAGATCTATAAAGATAAAAGAATAGGATTTTCTTTAAAGAATTCTTAAGGTTACTTTTTTTAGAGTAGGATTTCTTTAAATATTTAGATAGTTTCTTAAAGGTTAAGAATAACCTAAGAGAAAAAGAACGTTTATCTTTTTAGGTTTAAAAAGACCTTAAAGAGGGGAATGTATAACGGAAACCTTATTCCGTTAGTAATCTTAAGTACTAAGGAAGTATTAATATCTAGTAAAGTAGATACCGCTAGATATAAAGGAGTAATTAGTAAAGTAAATACCGCTAGTTATAAGATATAACTATTAAAGTAAATACTAGTAGTTATAGGAGAGATAATATAGCTTAATAGTTAAAGACGGCTAGTATTAGCTATAAGCGGTATAGGTTAAATATGCCTATAATCGGCTTAGGTTAGCTTCGGCTAGCAATAAGATTTATATCGCACGATCGACCGATGCTTTATATAATCGACCGATGCCTCGTATAAAGCTAAGGCAAGAGGCCTTTCTTTTAAAAGAGGATAAAATCTTATAAAAGGTTTTAAGATAAGGATATCTAATCTTATAAGCTAGTTATAAGTAATAAAGCGTATATTACTTATAACTAGTAATAGAGATAGCGTAAGCTATTTTTATTAGCTTAAGAAGTAGTTTAGTAACCCTATAAGTTATATAAGGTATAAGTTATAGATTAGCATATAAAAGTATATAAAAGCATATAAAAGGAAAGCCTTTTAGTAGCCTTAAAAAGGTATAAAAGGAGGTCCTTCCTCCTCCTTCCCTCGACTCCTTTCCTTTCTTTCTTTCTTCTTCTTTAGCTAGTTTTAACTTAAGAAATCCGCATAATAAGATACCCTTACTTTATTCGGTCTAGTAGCTTATACTAAGTCTTTTTCTCCCTTTCCGGCTAGTAAATTTAAATTAAATAAATTATACGAGACTACTTAACGCACGAGAAACGTTAAGGGTTCTATAATAATAACGTTAAAAGGTAGCCGGGGCCTTAGTAAGACTAAAAAGGGTTACTAGCTACTTAAATAAGCTTTAATAAGTATAGAAGGCCGTCTTTTACTCCTTACCCTTTATAATTCACACCTTATAAAACGCCTATATAACGTTAAGCTTAGTAAACTACTTTGCTTTTAATAAGTTATAAAGCGTATTAAAGATTAAGGGGAGCGGGTAATAGTCCGGCCGCGTAATTATATTAAGGGCTTAATAGTTATAGTAAAAGCGGATTCCGCTTTTTAGTTTCTAGATAAAAAGTACTAAGGCGCTTACCTTAAAGCTACTTACTTAAATAAACCCCTTATCTAAAAGGTCTTAAAAGGTCTTCTTAAGTACTAATAACTTAGCCCGGGATATGTTATATAGCGGCTTAAAAGGCGCGGGGAACTCCCTTCCTCGCTTATCTATACGGATAACGATCCTATAATCGACTTCTAGCTTATAAGAGTTAAGCTTATCGGCTTTATGCTTTATAAAAAGCGGCAATAAGTCGTAAAAGCGCTAAGGGATTACCCTTTATAAGTTTATAAGCGATTTTAGCGTTTTAGTCTTTAAGGCCTTATCGATATCTATAAAGCTTATAGCGTAAATCGCTATATTAGCGGCGGCCTTGCCCTTTTAGCGTATAAGCCGTTTAACTATACCTATAAAGACTAAAGTAAGTACCTTAATAACGTTAGCTAGCCTTAGTATAGCCCCCGTCTCCTTAAAGGCGCTATCGATATAGTATAGCTATATCTCCGCTAGGATAAACTATAGCCTTTTTTAGTGCGGAACTAAAAAGGACTATATATATATAAGCTAAGGCTTACTTAAGATTAAAGGGAATTTCAGCTCCGGGATTATATATACTATAATAAGCTTTAAGTAGCCGGCTACTTTTATAGCTAGCTAAGTAATACCTTTAATCTCCGCACCCTTTATTACGCTTAAGGCGCCTTTTACTTAGCGTAGGGTAATCCTTTTAATAAGTACTTATATTTAACGTATAAACGCTTTATTTACTATAGCATAGTACTAGTATCCTTTATTTATAAGAGCGGTAAGAGATTTAAACTAATTAAGTATAACTTATATTAAAGTAAGATCCTTTTTTATATAGGCTACTAGCTCCTACCTTACTTATGCTAACGACTATAGCTTTAAGGCCCGTCTTTACCTTAAAGCTATTCTTTTTCCTTCGCCTTATAAGAGGCGGGGTCCTTATCGTTTAAGGCGAGTTAAGGTAGTATATTAACCGCTATAAAGCGGATTCTTACGGAAGGACGCTTCGCCGGCTTATATAAGCACTTCGTAGCGAAGTAAGAGCCCGCGTTATAGTATAAGCATCGGCCGTTAGTATGTTATTTTTAAATCTCGTTATTAAAGACTTATTTAGCCCGCTACTAAAAGGACTAGCCTGCTAGTATAAAAAAGGTCGTAAACGCTTTCTTTAAGCGTTTTACGCGGTCGGTCCTTATTATAATTATAAGGGTATCGCTATTTATATTAATAGTAAGCGCGTTTTATAAAAAGGAGGTAACCTTATCCCCGCTATATAAAGTACGCTTTTATAACTTTTAAAAGCAAGGCGTTTATTTATAACCTTAAGCTACTTTTATAAGGCGGTTAATATACTCGCTATATATAAACGGTATAATAATAAGGATAAGCAGCTTGCGGAGTGCTAAGGTAATTAAGTTTTATAGCTATATTAGCTTCGCGCTATCTTCTTATATTATAGTACCCGCTGCTTAAAAGAGGGTTTCCTTAAACTTAAGGAGGAACTCCTTAAAGGACTATCCGTCTTTCTATCTAAAGGTACGTAGCTTATTTTACGCTTTTTCTTATTCCTATATATTGCTAAACGCGTAAATAAAGTGCTAAAAAAAGTCTTAAGGGTCTAGAGAGCTATTATAGCCCCCTTTTTCCTAAAAGCCCGCGATCCTTTATATCTAAGGCTCCGGTAGCGTATATAAGAGCGCGTACTAAATAGCGCTTTAGCCGCTATTAAGGCTATATTCCTCGTTAGTATAGTATTTCGCCTATAGCCGGCTAAGGAAAAAGTAAAAGCTCTCCGGCTTCTTATCTTATATTAGCTATAAAAGCGGCTTCCGCACTATAGTAATCGTAAGCGCCGTTCTTAGCGCGGCTAATACTATAAGGGTTAAAATAGGCTTTATAGTCGGCCCCCTTAATATAGCGAGGAAGTTATCCCTTTAGCCGGCTAACGTACCTTTTAACGCCTTTAAGGCGTTCTATAATAACTTTATAATAGCGTCGTCCCGCTCCGCTTAAGGCGGAGCTTCCGCTATTATACCGTTAAATAAGTCTATAATTAATAGCTTATACTATTATAAAGTAAGCAAAGGCTAGTATATAGGTGCCGTTTATAGTATTATAATAATAAGCTATAAAAAGCCTGCCTATATACGGCGGGTTTATGCTTATATATACAGACCCGGCCCTCCTTATATAATAAGGCTTAGGCTATAGCTTAAGTCCTTATAACCCTATAAGTTAAAGACTCTAACAGCTATTACTTTTTATTAATTTTCTTTATAACCTTACTAAGAGTTAAACGGTGCTTTTTTTACTACTAGCGTTTATACTACCTATTTTTTATTTAAACCGCTAGATTAATATAGTTTAATAGCGTTTTTAGCTTATTTAAGTAGTAGATTTTATCTTTAACTTTTTCTTTAAGACCTTTATAGAAAGTCGCTATAAGGGCATTATCTTTTTATTTTAGCTTAAACGTTATTTATTAAAATCGAGCTATGTAAGCTAATAAAAACATAACCTACTTAAGGCTTTTTAACTTATGCTTTGCTAATCGTTACTTGTTTATAATTCCGAACGTTTTTTATAAAGCTTCTTTAAAGTTATCGAAATTCTTAAAAATATTCTTCGTCTTAGAATTCCTATCTTTAAGACTATTATCTATATAGTCCTTAAGAATCGGTTTAAACTATATTATTACTAAGCCTTATAAGCGACTAAATATAAATATAACCTTTACTACTTTTTAATTTATTATAGTAAGATAAAACTAAAAATAAGCTTTAAAAGAGGTAATAAACTCTTATAGCTTAGCTAATTCTTTAGTATAAAGTTCGGGAGCCTTGATCTTTAAAATAAAACTACTATCTATAAAGCTTATAAAGGGATAAGAAAGCTTTAAATACTTTAAACTAGCTTATAGTTAACTAATTAGCTATAGTATTATAAAAGTAAATATTCTTTTTTTATTTATTATAATTAAATAAACGTAATTATAATTAATACCTTTCTCTTACTTAATAGCTTAAAGAACTTATTAAGTATATAAATACTAAGTATTCCTTATCGGAGCTATAAAGTTTAAAAAGATTTTTATAAGCTAGTTTTATATAGTAAAACCCTTAGTATTTCTTATATATTAAGTAGTAAGGCTTAATTTATTTAATAAAAACTTACTAGCCGGAAAGGGAGAAAAAGACTTAGTATTAACTACTAAACTAAATAAGGTAAGGGTATCGTATTATACGGATTTCTTATATTAAAACTAGCTAAAAAAAAAGGAAAGGAGTTAAAAGAAAAAAGAAGAAGGACCTCCTTTTATACCTTTTTAAAGCTATTAAAAGGCTTTCCTTTTATATACTTTTATATACTTTTATATACTAATTTATAACTTATACCTTATATAACTTATAGTGTTACTAAACTACTTTTTAAGCTAATAAAAATAGCTTATACTATCTTTATTATTAGTTATAAGTAATATACGCTTTATTACTTATAACTAGCTTATAATACTAAATATCCTTATCTTAAAACTTTTTATAAGATTTTATCCTTTTTTAAAGGTAAGCCTCTTACCTTAGCTTTATATAAAGTATCGGTTGATTATATAAGGTATTAGTTAATTTATTTAATATTAATCTTATTACTAGCCGAAGCTAGCATAAGCTAAATATAAGCATATTTAACTTATACTACTTATAGCCGATACTAGCCGTCTTTAACTATTAAGCTATATCGTCTTTCTTTATAACTACTAATATCTACTTTAATAGTTATAACTTATAACTAGCGGTATTTACTTTACTAATTACTCTTTTATATTTAATAGTATTTACTTTACTAAATATTAGTACTTTTAGTACTTAGGATTATTAACGGAATAAGGTTTTCGTTATAGCGACTCTCTTTATAAACTAATAGTTGCATTTATCTCTTATTAAGAGAAAGATAATATAGTACTAACTTTATATAGCTTACTGCTATACCTTAAGGCTAGTAAGCTAAATTAATATAATAGCGCGAGGTACTATAAGCAGTAAAGTCGTTTACTATATATAATAAAGAATAATATATAGCGAGTATAAGCATACGAGCTTATAGGCAAACGACGACGATAATAATAAAGATATACGACGTTAAAGGCATAATAAAAAAGCAAAAGACAACTTAAGGTAGTATACGTATAATAATAATAATAATAGTATAAGTACGCGGCGAAGAAAAAGATAATACTAAGGAAAGAAAGAAAAGAGCTTAAGGAAAGACTATAAAAGGGAATTTATACCTATACTAAAGCATACTATATACTATTAAGAAAGGAAGGGCATAAAAAGAGCATACCGCTAAACGAGAAAATTTCTCTATATAATAAAAAACAATACTAAAGAACGAAACGATAAATTCCTACTTAAGTATATAGTAAAGGATTCTTACTTAAGTATATAGTAAAAGCATAAGGCATAAACCTTAATTTAAATATACCGCAAAGGTATAAAATATAAACCCTTACTTAAGCAAACCGTAAAGGCACGAGGCACTAGTAAAAAAAAACCCTTTACTTATTTAAAAACACACTATATAAGAAAATGCTAATAAATACTCTTTAATACTTTCCTTAAAAATAAAAATAAAAAAGTGCGAGTATTAAAAGAGTAATAATATATATAAAGTATTATATTATACTAAAGACCTATAATACCTATAAAGGAGGAATAATACGTACGGAGTATTATATCTAAGACCTATAATACTTATAAAAGAATAATAATATATACGAAGTGTTATATTATTAAGGGGCCTATAGTAAGAGGCTATTTATATATATATATATATATATATATAAGGGTGTTTGTTCCTTTCTTTTAGAAGGGATAACATAAAATATAACTAATAAGTTCTTCGTTTAATTAGTATATACATATTTACTTAAGGATTGTTTATTTAATATTAGCTTTATAATAAAAATAAGTAATAAAAGGCGATAGTAAGAAATAAAGAAGAAGGGATTTAAAAAGGTTAATCTTAATATAAGCAAACTTATTAAGCTTTTAATATAGGGGATTAAATATAAAGTAAGTAAAAGTGAATTTAAAATTAATTTAAAGCTAACTAAATACTATAATAAAAGCTAGTTACGCTTAAAAAAACTTTTTTAATTTAAAGCCTTTATTTTAGCTAATTTAATAACGCTTATTTAATCTTAAGCGGAAATAATTAAAGTATAAGTAAAAAATATAAAGGCTAGTAATATAATTATAATAACTATATAGCGTTAAATAATAAATATATAGTAGTAATTAATAAAGAAAAAGAATAAGATATAAGTTTTTATTACTTTTACTTTTATAATATATAAATTGAAATTTAAATAAACGCCGAATTAATTTTAATTAAAAATAAAGTATATAATATAAAAAAAGTAAATAAAAATAAAAATTAATGCTAAAGTCTTAATCTTTTTTTAAAAAAAACGCTACTAAACTTAATAAATATTATCGCGCTCTTTAAGTAAGCATTTTATAAAAACTAATTAGTTATTATCTTTTAATTACTTTTTAATTAAAAATACTTATTATAATTAAGACTTAAATAAATAAAGCATACCTTTTTAAGTAAAGATCCGGCCGCCTTTAATATATCGTTTAATTTAAGTTAGCTATTATACTTATAAAGCGCTTAAATCTATAAAATAATTAAGAAGGAAAACTATTTTTTCTAATTAATTAAAAGTTCTTTATATACTAGTAAAAAAATAATTTTAACTTACTATAACTAGCTTAAAAGCCGCCTTAAGCATAGTAACCTTTATAAGTATAAAGATATCCGTTAAGGTATTAAGCATATTATTATTATTAAAGCTAGTAAAGCTAGCGCTATTATTATTATTACTACTATTAATATTAATATTAATGTTAATATTAATATTAATGTTAATATTAATATCGGTATTAGTATATAAGAATAGTACTAATAGCATAGGCTAACTAAGTATAAGGAATACGCTAAGTAAGAAGCCCCGCTTTCGGTCTTAACTTAATAAGTAGTCGATAAGCCCCCGTAATTAAAGCTAAGAGACTCTCCTTTTTATAAGCTTTAGTCTTATAATTATAAAAGGTTAGAGCAGCAGCGAAATTGTGGGGAATTCAGGAGATCACGTGATGTTACGTAATAGAGGAGTCGATGTTATGTAAGGCAGGATTTTAGCTAGAATTGATTGATAAAGAATTAAGTGCGTGAGTGCTTGTTGAATCTCTAGCTATCTAGTGGCGGCAGATTCGCCTTTTATAGATAAATGTGAGGGAACGGAGTAACATATCCGGACCGGCCTTCGGGTAGTCTTAAAGCCCGAAGAATGCTGATTTCAAAGCATTTTACCCCGTGGCTATATGTCCCTTCCTTATGCGGCAATTCGTATTTGAAGTTGGTTGAGGTTGGTTTAGGTCTAAGCGGATCCTTGTTTTATCTAGCCACCCTAACCTCCTTAGTTCCGCACATAACGTTACAGACGTCGTATAAGGACGTAAGGACCTGGAAAATGACGAGCCGAAGCTAGGCTATTTAATGCGGGTTTTTATATAATTTATACACCCCCCTATACATAGCTAATCAGGTAAGGATTAAATAGCTGATTTATTAAAGTAGTAAAATCACTCTCTTATAGCCTCCCTTAAAGAGTAGATTTATATACTCTTTACTGATTTATTAAGGTAGTATATATATAAGGTGAAGTCCTTAGTTATAGGAAAACCTCTTTTATACTTAGGATATATAAAAAACCTTTCTTTTTAGGAAAAAACATCGTAAGGTATATACTTATAGAAAAACCTTATAGAAGGAAAAATCTTAAAGTTCTATTATTTAAAGGTACTTAATAGGTAGCTTAGTCTCTAGGAAAAATTTATAGTAATCTAAAAACCTAGTTATTTTAATCTTTATCTAGGAAACCTTTAAAAAGGGAAAAAACCTAGTAGGAGGAAAGGTATAGAAAGCAAAAGTATAACCTTTAACTACTCCTTTTATTTATAGGACTTCTTATACTAAGGATAATCCGGTCCTAAACTTATTAATTAAAGCAGGACTTAATTCTTTAGTAAAGATATTAGCTATATTATCTTCTGATTTAATATAGAAGACCCTGATTTCTTTGTTTCTTATATTTATTCTCGTATAGTGGTATGCAGCGCGTATATGTTTAGTACGCTTATAGAATTTAGGATTTTCTGCTAATTTAATAGCAGCAGTATTATCCGTTAAAATAGGGGGAATACTATTTAAGATCTTAATAGATAAATCTCTAGTAATTGCAGTAAAGAGACTATTTAAATATATAGCTTCTTTTGCAGCCTCCTTAAGGCCTATATATTCTGCCTCGCACGTAGAGAGAGCAACTGATTTTTGCTTAAAACAAGCCTAACTTATAACGTTGTTATATATATAAAAACAGTACCCTAAGACTAAGCAGGCGTCTATTAAATCTAAGGCCTAACTAGCATTAGTATAACCTTTTATATATAAAAAGTCTAAAGGAATATTACACGTATATTTAATCTTAAGGCTAGGGTATTTATTTAGATATTTCCAAATTGTATTTAAAGCCTTTATATGCGTATTGTCTAGTTTAGCAGCGAATCTCGCATAAGATATAACTAAATAAAGGATATCTAGCCTTATAAATAAGGCTAAAAATAATAAAGATCCTATTTCTTTTTAAAATTGTAATATTACCTCTTTTAAGGGTAATTCCTTAGCTTTTACTAGCTTAAATCCTACTATTGCAGGCGTATTCGAAGTTCCTATAGCTTCTTTATTAAACTCCTTGATTTTATTTAAGGTATATTTTTCTTAGGATATATATAGCTCTTTTCTATCTCGGTTGATTTGTATATTTAGACCTAAGAAGTCTTTTATATCTCCTAGTATAGTAAAATCTAGGTATTTAGCTAATTCTTTAAATAGTCTTTCTTCTATTATAGTTTTCGAGGGCCTTACTATAAGAAAGTTATCTACGTAGATCGCTAGAGCAATTTTATAGCGTTTATTTATAAATACCCCCTCTTTTAGTAAAAGGGGGAAAAATCCGAGTTTACTTAGTATATCTTTTAAATAGGTATACTAGAGCTTTAGGCTTTGTTTAAGACCGTATAATGCTTTCTTTAGCTTTGCTTTTATTAGACCTTTGTTATATAGGTCTATGAATTTCGATAGATTTATTCCTTTCTTTCTATAATAAGACCTATTCTTAGAATAATAGTCTTCTAAAGCATATTGTTCGTAGCCTAGAGGAAGATTGATATATACTTCTAAATCTATATCGGCGTGAACGAAGGCATTTGTTATATCTATTTGCATAGCTTGATAATTATTTAAAACTGCTAGAATAAGAAGAATTCTAGTAGATTCGGGTCTAGCC
>JAPEBW010002677.1:0-10181 GCA_027405785.1 Ophiocordyceps robertsii | reverse complement strand
TTGTGCGTGTCGAGTTGGTTGCGCGTGCTGGGCGGAGTTGAGGGAGCTTGCTGGCCGAGCCTTCAAATCGGAGCTGACCTCGTTCTCCCTCTTTTTTTTTTTCCTACTGGAGGCTATGCGAATGACGGTGTGCTGCTAATGGAAGGCAACGGAGCGACCCCAGCTGAGAGGCAGAGGTACCGGGTACGTACTTGGGGAAGCTCGGGCCGCGTATCGGCGAAACATCGGGCTGAGCTGGCTGATCGATGCCTTGGCCCGAGTCGAGGGTCGTACTAGTGAGACCTCCCTCTCTCCAGTCCATTCGTATCCGAGCCTACAGTCCAGTCTACAGTCTACACCCTACAGTCTACACCCTACAGTCTATAGTCTACGCCCCAGCCCCCGGTAGCACGACATCGACGCCTGCTTGCCCATCGAGAGAGGCATTGCTCCGTGGAAAAGCACCTCCGTCGCAGCCATGGCCGAGGAACGCAGCAAGATATCGCTCCGCAGCGGGCCCAAGCGAAAGGGCCGCCCGACGATTAGTGCCCCGAGGCAGATCTCGAGCCCCATGCCGCAGGATGAGGCCCTCAAGGGCAGTGCGGGCAGGCCCGTCGAGCCGGCCCCCCGGCCTCGTCTGCGCCCGCCCCCTGTGGCTGGAGGCAAGGTGAGGGCGAGACGTCCATCCTTGCGAGGACATGGCTGACCCTCTTGCAGACCTCGAACCTCGTCAAGCAGCGGTATTCGACTAGATTCAACAATATCCCGGCAGGGTTCGCGCCCCCCATGCCGGCAATGCCGGCAATGCCCGCCCAGGACCGCCGCCCGCCCCCCTCCCGCACCGGCGCGGCTCCCATGGTCGACATCAAGGCGCTGCGGGACCCCAACCTCGTCCCCGACCAGTTTGTCTCGGCCATGCTGGGCGATGCGACCGAGGATCAGATCCACGACTTTGAAGAGTCGCTGCGCAAGATCAAAGGCCGCGCCGCCGCCGACCTGCAGCAGAACGTAATGCAGAACCGCACCCAGTTCATCAAGATCAGCAAGGAGGCGGAGAAGCTCAAGGGCGAGATGAGGGCCCTCCGCAACTTGATGGCCGACCTCAAGACCAACACGGCCGCTCTGCGCGCCGCTTCCCTCAAGAATGGCGAGCAGGCCGGCGCCTCCGGGTTCGCCCCCGCCGGCTTGAGCAAGCGAGACAAGCGGAGCTCCGTGGCGGATAGGAGCGCTCTGTGGAACTCGCAGATGCAGGCCCTGTACAAGAATGTCGAGGGCTCGCAAAAGTTCCTGCCCAACGCCGCTGGGCGCCACGTGGTACAAAACGCCGGCCCCTGGGTCGAGCTGGACAATGCGACGTACAAGTCTCGAAGAGCCATGCAGGTCTTCCTGCTCAACGACCACCTCCTCATTGCGTCCCGCAAGAAGCGCAAGGTAGACGCGCCCAACGCGGACTCGCGGGGGCCCATGATCAAGCTCGTGGCAGACCGCTGCTGGCCGCTACTGGACATTGAGGTCATCGACATTCCCGGCACGGGAGAATCGACGGGCGGGCGGAATAAGCTGGCCGACGCAATCATGATTCGCGGCGGCGCTCAGGAGTCCTTCATCTATCGCACGGAGAAGCCACAGGACTCGGAGAAGCAGAGCCTCCTGCTCAACGTCCGCAAGGCGGTCGAGGAGCTGCGGAAAGGCCTGCGGTCCGAGATGGAGGCCAACAACAAGGCCCGCGAGACCATCAACTACTTTGCGTCCCGGGACCCGGGCCTGCTGCAAAAGACGGAGCTGCTGGAGACGCTGTCGGATATCAAGGACATGCTCATCGAGGTGGACGGCAAGCAGCAAAACCTCCGCTGGGTCGAGGGGCAGATGGACGAGCTGGACATTGACATTGCCCTCCAGCGGATCGAGCCGGCCGTGGCGCTGGTGGAGAAGCTCAAGGGCCTCGCGCGAAGCCTCCGGGGCAACGTCATGGCGCAGGACTTTATCAACTTCAAGGTGGAGGAGAGGGGCACCAAGCTCGCCGGCGTCATCCTTCGCGACCTGGAGACGACGCATACGCAGCAGCTCAAGACGAAGCAAAACGTCAGCTGGCTTACGAGGCTCGGCTTCGAGGACCAGGCCCGAGAGGCATACATTACCGCCAGGAGTGGCATCATTCGTAAGAGGGCAAGGTGCGTACGAGATTGGGAGACGGCGCGGGCCGGTCCATGGACGACGGCTAACCCAGCAGACAGGCAGTGTATTTTTCAGGGGGACCTTCACCTCTACATCTGGCAGCTCTCGTTTTCCTACTTTACAATCATCCACAACACGGTGCAGTGCTTCCAGAGCTGCTTCCCGCCGCCCATGATGAGTGCGTGCGTCAAGTGGGCCAAGGAAGAGGTGGAGGCCTTCAACTCGATCCTGGCGAGGCAGCTGAGCAGCACGGAGCGAGGCGGGCCGGTGTGGACGCAGTGCGTGGAGCGGGCCCGGGAGCACGCCCAGAAGCTGTCGCAGGTCGGGCTCGATTTCCACAGCCTCGTGTGCCGGGGCCTGGACGACGAGGGCGCCGCTGGGGGCGGTGGGGACGGGTCGGACCCCAGCATGGGGGTGGGGGTGGCCTCTTGAGAAGGGCAGAGGAAGTGGTGTTGAGCACGAGCGAGGGTAATGAGACGCAACGAGCGATGACGAATGAAGGAGTGAGCTGAGCCGATTGGCCGAGGCGAATTAACATTTGTACAGCATGTACCAAAACATTGCTTCTTTGTTGACCACAAACGACAGACAACTCTTTTGGATTGGTTGCCTGTCGTGATGCCATGGGGGTTCATCGGTGGCTTTTTTTTTTATCTATACATACATGCATGCGTAAAGGTACATAGTATGCTCGACGACAGGTTCGCGGTCTTGGACGAGCGAGTGATGCAAATAGGGCTTTATGTACGAAACAAGACGTTGGATGGAGGCAAACAAAGGCCGGAATGCAGCCGTGTCGAGTCATTTGCTGAGCGGTACTCTGTACTTTGTACCAGCTGTGAATCAGCGTACCAGCCGCGTACCCCAGAGCAGAGGCGCTAGCACCGCCCGCCAGCAGGCAGAACGCAGGCAGAACAGGTGGCACCTCGCCTCCCGGCCAGTGTCAGTGCTCTCTGGGGCGGGTAGAGGGTACTTGCGCACGGGTGGAGGGGGCGCCGATAAGGCGGGTATCCCGTACTGGCTGCTCTAGTTCCCAACCAGGATAGCAGAAGGAGAAAGGGCAAGACAGGGAGCTGCAAAACCCACCGCCCCCCGATCCCCCCCTCCCCCTTCTCAGCAGTAGCAGCCTCATCATCATCATCGAGCAACCGGCCAGCAGCAACAGCAGCAGCAGCATCAGTCCAGCAGCAACCGGCAACGGCAACCACAGCACGCGCGTCAACCCCGTCCCCTCCTAATCCAGACGACGACCGACGGGCGGATTTCCTACCCTTTGCCCCCCCTCCCCCCGCCCACATCACGGGCAAGACTGCCTCAGCCTGCAGCCTGGTGCAGCAGCATTTGCAACCTGACGTCCGTCGACGAATTCTGCTCGCGCCCCCCTAGGACCAGGAGCCCTCGCTGCCTCACTCGCTGACGCCACTGATCGCGACCCGGACGTGACGCCACCGTCATTGCTGCACCCGTGCCGCGTCCTTCGCTCGGCCCCTCCGCTTCCCCTCCCCTCCCACTCCCTCGCTCGCTCGACGACGACAGCCCTGCAGCAGCAGCAGCATGGATACCAACATGGAGGACGTCGGACGGGCGCCCGCCGAGACGGCGCCCGTGCAGAGCGAACCCGCCACCATCTCGACGCTCGATGGATGGATCGAGGGTTTGATGAGCTGCAAGCAGCTGGCCGAGGCCGACGTCCAGAGGCTCTGCGACAAGGTAATTTCATCTCGTTTCCGCCGAAAAAAGAGACGTGCCGGACGCGCCGCGCCGTGCACGAATCGTGTCGTTGGCCCTTTTTTGTGCCTCGCGCGGCGGCTTGTCGTCCATGACACAGTCTCTCTTTTGCTCCGACGCGCCCGTGAGGGGTTGGGCATCCGTACTGATCTGCGACCGTATAGGCGCGCGAAGTTTTACAGGAAGAGTCCAACGTCCAGCCGGTTGTACGTACCAGACATGCTCACCCGCCGACCACGAAAAGAAAAGGGTAGCTGACCGGTGACAGAAATGCCCTGTGACGGTTTGCGGAGACATCCACGGCCAGTTCCACGACTTGATGGAGCTCTTCAAGATTGGCGGCCCGAATCCCGACACCAACTACCTCTTCATGGGTGCGGCCTCTCTCTCCTCTTTCCCCCCCTGCCGAGCGTTGGGTGCCCTTTGGCTCATTTCCTTTGCTCCTTTTTTTCATCCTCGCATCCGCCTCCGCCCAACGATGCTGACGGGCCTCCAGGTGACTACGTGGACAGAGGCTACTACTCGGTCGAGACCGTCACCCTGCTCGTCGCCCTCAAGATTCGCTATCCCCAGCGCATAACCATTCTGCGCGGGAACCACGAGTCGCGGCAAATCACGCAGGTCTACGGCTTCTACGACGAGTGCCTGCGCAAGTACGGAAACGCCAACGTGTGGAAATACTTCACCGACCTGTTCGACTACCTGCCTCTCACCGCCCTCATCGACAACCAGATCTTTTGTCTGCACGGCGGTCTGTCGCCCAGCATCGACACCCTCGATAACATCAGAGCTCTGGATCGCATCCAGGAGGTTCCCCACGAGGGCCCCATGTGCGACCTCTTGTGGTCCGATCCCGACGACCGTTGCGGCTGGGGCATCTCGCCCCGTGGCGCCGGCTACACGTTTGGCCAGGACATCTCGGAAGCCTTTAACCACAACAATGGCCTGACGCTGATTGCGAGGGCGCATCAGCTCGTCATGGAGGGGTACAACTGGTCCCAGGACCGCAACGTGGTGACCATTTTCTCTGGTGCGCAGAGCCTCCTCTTCTCCTCTTGGCAAGACACGTGCTGACGGGTTCCATGTCCAGCCCCCAACTACTGCTACCGGTGCGGCAACCAGGCGGCCATCATGGAGATCGACGAGCATCTGAAATACACCTTGTAAGAAGAGCCTCCGTCGTGAGACGACCGATGAGCGCGGGACTGACCCTGCACCACAGCCTGCAATTCGACCCATGCCCCAGAGCAGGCGAGCCGATGGTCTCGAGACGTAGGTGCCACGTTGAGTAGTTTTCCATCAAAACGCAGCTGACCTGCCGCAGGCACACCCGACTACTTCCTCTAATGTTGCAAGACCATGTATGCTCGCTCGTATGAAGCCCGCGTCGCTCGCGGCCACAGTACAAATGAATAGACGGTTTGCCGCGGTTGGAGTCGAGACTGTCTGACTGTACAGTAAGTGTCCGTGCCGAAATACAGGACACAGAGCAAGTGAACAGCCTTGGTGAGTCTACATGCAATACGGGAGGGGAGGCGGGCGACTGCACAGCCATGGCCAGCCGGGGGCGGAGGTGTAGACGGCGAGGCCTGGCTCGGGAGGTTGGCGACGCACATTATAGAGTGGGCAAGCGACTTGGGAGGGAGGACGCCCTCGTTAAACAAGAAGACGAAGAGAGCAAGGCCTGTTGCGAGTGCAACGCGTCATTCCACCGAGTGCTCGAGTCTGTCGACGTGAACTGTGACAAGACGGCCACTGGGCAATAACGCCCCCGGGTATTGGGGTGCCAGCTAATTGGTGTTGCTCGGGCGATGGTGTAATAAAGTGTGATGGTGTCTGGCTCCGGAACATGCGGTGCAGAGGCCGAGGCGCGTGCTTTGCAAGGTGATGAGATTATCTAGTGAAACGCTATGGGGAAGAGTACTGTAGTCTATATCCTCTAATATGCAGCCAACCAGATTACGACGGTGGTATCCCGACCCAAATGTACATATACATACACACGCGCCCTCGGTATCGTTACGTCGTCATGTCCCGTGGATATGGAGTGAATCGTGAATCGAGAGGCGCTAATCGCCCCGGAGGCTCGCGTCCCAGGCCAGCTGCTGCCTCTGCTGGTCGTCGCTGGTGAAGCCGTCGTCGTTGGGCGACGTCTTCTCGGCGAGCGGGACGCCCTGCGAGTAGTGGCCGGGCTGGCTGCTGCCGTTGGGGATGTGGAAGCGGCGGTCGAAGCGCGAGACGACGTAGGTGAAGACGACGACGAGCTCGATGAGGTAGTTGAAGCAGTAGTAGCAGGCCTTGTGGTGGAACCAGGCCGGGCTGTCGGCGGGCCGCTGGACAAAGGCGACGCCGGCGCGGAAGCCGGCTCCGAGGGTGAGGACGAGGGAGGTGAAGAGCAGCAGCCGGAGCTTTGCGCGCATGGTGCCGGAGCCAAAGCTCTCGACCGGGTGGCGGCGGCGCGGCAGCAGGACGGCGACGAGGGCGACGGGGACGGGCAGGAAGGCGAGGACGGCGAGGAAGACGACGGCGAAGAGCTGGACGTCTCGGAGCCGGGCGCGCTTGGCGGCGTCGAGGGTGTAGAAGCCGTAGACGATGGAGACGATGACCATGACGAGGCAGGCGATGACGGAGGCGACGAGGGAGCGGAAGGCGATGCGGACAGGGCGGCTCCAGCCGAGGCGCGGCTGAAAGGCACGCAGGAGGCGCAGGACAAGGAAGAGGTTGACGACAAAGAGGGCGACGACGCCGGCGTTTGCGAGGATGGAGGCGGCGATGCCGACGCGCGTGTTGCGCGGGTAACAGGCCCAGACGATGCGCATGACGTTTGCCGTCAGGCGGGCGACGGAGAAGCCAAAGAAGGCGGCCGAGAAGAGGAACTTGTGGCCGCGGCGCTTGTTGACCTGGAAAATGGTCATGTTGACGGCGGCAGAGCAGGCGAAGACGAGGGCGAAGACGGCCGAGACGGGCACGTCGACGGCGGTGGTGGGGATGCCGCCGAGGGAAGAGCCCTGGGGCGGATACGGAGGGCCCTGGGTTGAAGGAGTCATGGTCAGTTTTGAGGCCTGGCATGGCACATGTGAGGGCGGACCTGGGCGCGCAGCTGCTCCGTGGCGTCTGGCTGGCTGGCTTGTGGGCCGCTGGCCGACATGTTGACGGCGTGGAGGGAGGTGCGGCTTCGGGATGGTGGTTGTCGTCTATTGGTTGAGTTGACGGCTGGGTCGTCTCCGTTTCGTCCCCTTTGTCGTGGTGGTGCTGTGGGTGTAAGTCGAGAGAGGTGTGAATCGAGAGGTGTGAATCGAGAGGTGTAAATCGAGAGGTGTAAATTGAGGGGTATAAGTCGAGAGGTGTAAGTCGAGAGGTATAAGTCGAGAGAGGTGTAAGTCGAGAGTTATAAGTCGAGAGGTATAAGTCGAGAGAGGTGTAAGTCGAGAGGTATAAGTCGAGAGGTATAAGTCGAGAGGTGTAAGTCGACAGGTGTGAGTCGACAGGTATAAGTCGAGAGAGGTGCAAGTCGATGGGTCAAAACCCACATTGGCAGCCTACACAATGGACGAAGCCGGCGAGATATACTAGGCATCCCCAGAGCAGAGTCTAAAAGGATCGCCATGGCGCCGGCTCACCAGTCGGCTCCTCCCTCCAAGGGCGAGGCGGGTCCGTCGGGGCTCGCGCATCGCCAGATCCGGTGCGGGGACTCCCTCCAGGCTGGGTCCTTTCTTTTTCTGCTGCTTAGCAATCTTGTGTGTCTGTCAGCCGGTGCCATTGGCTGCTTCCGCGTTTGGCCATGGGCCCGGTGGTGGTTGGATGGATGGCTGACGGCTGATGTCATGGGCTTTTTGGTGTGCCATTTACTCCACGGCGGACAAAGGCATGGGCGCCCGCATCTCTGGCCTGTGCCGCCCTCGTCCGTCGTGGCCTGCCAGGTTGCCAGTTGCCATTGTGTTGATGTTACGCGGTCCGCGGCGTGGGTGAGACCAAGCCGTCCTGCCGTCTCAGACACAGGGGCGTTTTACCCGGCAACGACGAAGAGCAGCAACAGCAAGGTGGAGGGCGAAGAGGGCAAGCTGAGAGGGACGAGGACACAACGCGCGTCACACAAGCAAAGTAAAGAAACGCCACCCCAAACGCTCCCCAAAGCCAGGCGCATCGGCGTCGGAGTACCGGAGGACCGGGGTTTGCCGAACGTGGCGCCGCCTTCTGTAGCGCGCCCTGTGAGCCGGCTGAGATGGGCCCGGGGGTCGGCGCCTCGGCGTGCCGCGACGGCCGCCGCTGCTGGGTGAACGCCTGGCTTGGCTGGGGCGACGCCCAGGTACCGCGGGGGGGGGTCGGGAGGTACGTGGCACGGCGCGGGCTGCGGCGCGGCGGGGGCAGGTATCTGCGCCGGTCGAGGTACCTTGCGCCTGCTCGCCATCTGTTCCTGGCAGCGGGTTGGCGCGCGCGCCCGGGAGCCGGGCTCTCGGGTGGGGGAGTCGTCACCGATGGAGTCGTGGCTGACGGCTCGAGGCCTCGATGCTCTTTGCCTGCATGCTTATCGAGCACTCGCCTGGTGATGATGCCGGTGATGGGGTCGGGAGGAGGGAGCCGCGTTCTGTGCGCGCCGACGCGGGCCGTTGAAGGCATCCCGTCTTACATGCCTACCTGGTACATGCAGTAGCACTGCGGATAGGCAAGTTCAGTAGGTACCTCAGGTGCTGTATGTACTGTATGTACATAGGTCACGCGCATGCATATGCATCATACGGATACAGGCCACAGCATTTGCAAGCAGAGGCAATGCCTCGTATCGAGGAATCTACATTACAGACCCCAATCCCCTGCTCTGGCCGATTACATATGTATCCGCACATGCCCCGAATGGCCCGAACCGGATATGCGCCCACGGACAGCAGGCCAGCGGCAAGGCTCGTGTATGCGTCAGGTCGTCCTGAGTCGCAGGCCTTCACCGCTGCTTACCTCAGCAGCCCCGATGCGGCTAGAGGCCCATCCCATCAGAGACAAGTGGCGAGATGAGATGGCCGGCAGAGCCCGAGCCCGGACGCGCAGCTCTCTCGCTCCTGGCCATCAAGGGTCCGCGAGGCTGATTACTCGCCTACAGACGCCTCGCTCATACACGCACGCGGGCACACAGAGGGGGGCCGTCGTCTGCCGTGCCGCCTTTGTCCATGTCTTTGTCCCCGACATAGCTGGTCGCGCGGCACGAGACAGCGGCGCGTCAGCACAACCGCCCGATGACTTGCCTAAATATAGCGCCTGGGGGCAGAAAGCCTCGCGCAGAGTGGCATTGTCGAGCTTCGAGCACTCTGTAGAGAATCAAGGCGCCAGATGTCTTTTTTGCCGCCGCCGCCGCTGGCCGCACGCGCACGGCCTCGAGCGCAGGCGCGACGTCGACGACCAAGGCGCCGCCTCGTGGCCTTGCTTTTTCCCCCGTCGTCTTCTGAGGCCCCTCGCATGGGCTTGTCTTTTCTTTTTATTTTCCCACTCCATTGTCGGACTCTGGCGCGGCGGGGGAAAACACGCGGCATTGTAGACTGCCGGCCAGAGGCGAGTCTAGGCTACAAATACGAAGCTGTGTCGCCCCGGTGTTCACTCACTCGTCCGTGCCGGGCTGATAGAGCCACAGAGGCCTGGTTTCTGGGATATTTATAAAGGGGACTGGAATGCGGCTCCGTGGGGAACGCTCTCTAGGGCCACGACATGTCTTTTGACTTTCCAGGTTCCGGGTTGTTATAGACGCGAGGAGCATGCGTGTACATGCATAGACATGCAGGCGGCGCGGATGATGAGGTGGGCATACTCGTACATATGCATGGCAGGCTAGCACAATGCACGGGGATGCCTCAAAACAAACGCCTTGGCGTGTTGGACGCGGCATCAGTCACGGCCCTGCCTGGATGCGAAACATGCAAAAAAAGGCCGGTGGGTGCTCGGGCTACGGTGCCTCGGTCACGGTGCCTTGGGTCATTGGTGCCTTGGTCATGGTGCCTTTGGTCATGGTGCCTTGGACACGGTGTCGAGGGAATCACATCCCATGGGCTGCAAATGGCATGATGTTTGATTTGCCCGGAAGTCGAGATGACCATGACACAGGATGAGAGGGCGCCGGCAGGGGCATCGTCGCCAAGGGTAAAATTGCAACGCCGGCGCTCAATGACACACCCCCAGGCGCCGGTTCGTACCCTGCGCGTACCGTTGCACGGGCGCCGCGCGCACGACGCCTCTCTCTGCGGTACCAGGCCTCTACCAGCACTACCGGGGGGGACCCCGGCCGTGCCGCTCAGCTGCGTCCAGGTACAGCGCAGGTC
>JAPEBW010002676.1:0-10186 GCA_027405785.1 Ophiocordyceps robertsii | reverse complement strand
GCGGCATCTTGCACGACGCTCTCGAGAAGCACAAGGTGGGAAGACATGGGTGGAGGAAAGGGGTTGGCTGGGGAAGCATCGTGAGATGGACTGCAGGGAGCACGTTGCCTTACCTGGGCATGAGCTGCGCGGCAGCACGCCGGGATGGAAACGGCAAACCACAGATAGGAGGGCCGATATCTGCGGATCTTTGTGACTCAGAGCGGACGCGGGCCGAGGCGTTGGCCGTGGAAATGGTCTGGTGACGAGGGGGGGGGGGGCGATGAAGACGACGAGGGAGGGGCGACGAAGACGACGATGGTGGCGATGATGGGGAACGAGGCCCGCGAGTAGCACAGGGCGGGCGGTGAGTCGAGCCGAGCTCCAGAGCCTCTTGTAGGCCCGGGGGGGGGGCAACGACAGTTGCTGGGCACTGCCGGCTGGCAGCAAGAGAGCGATTGCGTCAGAGCCCTTGTTGGGACGAAGAGCTGCCCGTCGGTGACGCTTTCAAGCCTAGGCCACGTGCTGCTGTAGGCTGGGCGGCCCTGATTCAATAGGCGACCTCTCTTGCCCCGGTTCATCCATGCATTCGAACCGGCAGCCGGGAAAAAATCAGGCCAGAATCATCCGCCCACGTCCAGAAACTTGTCCATCCATCCGTCACGACGCCGCCTCACAGCCACCCCGGCTCCGCGGGACCTCGTGCCGCCGTCCTCGACTCCAGCAGTGACGTGGAGCCTGCGACGACGAGCGCGGAGAGTCTCTTGGGTGGAGGGTTGATGCCGTGAAGAAGAGCGTTGCGCGCATCTGCGGTGCCGGCGACCCTGACGAGCCGCCCGTATCCCAACACGATTCGAGGGGCACATGGTATGGGGTGCAAGAAGTTGCTCTCGACTATGAATTAACGCTCCCCTATGGCTGGCCCCTATGGCTGGCCCCTATGGCTGGGTGCCGTTTGCCGACAAGTCACTCCAGCCCGGCCCTTTGCATGCGGCCCTTTGTTGCAGCGCACGCTGCCATCCAACAAAGGACCAACGGGAGAAGCAGTTTCGAGAGCATGAGTATCCGGCGCATCGACACTAAGACTCGACTCTTCTCCTCGAGTCGGGCTTTTTTCAACCGCTCGTGGCACTTGCACACGCTGACAACCGTCATGATCGTACCCAACTAGACGCCGTTGGTCCCGCAGACATCATCAGTCATGAGATGACTCGTCTACGACTTACCAACCTTGCACGGGCCAGGCTCACCTCTGTCTTTTACGTGAAAGCGCGGAATCCAAAGCGAAAGTGGCAAAGGCAGCAACGCAGCACGCACGAGTCCCGTCACGCAGTCACCCACACCACGGCTCCTCGAGTTTGTCTCTTCAAAGC
Source organism: Ophiocordyceps robertsii (assembly GCA_027405785.1). Classification (NCBI taxonomy): domain Eukaryota; kingdom Fungi; phylum Ascomycota; class Sordariomycetes; order Hypocreales; family Ophiocordycipitaceae; genus Ophiocordyceps; species Ophiocordyceps robertsii. The sequence continues at coordinate 8,834 of JAPEBW010002676.1, read as the reverse complement.
CTCTGTCTGGTTGATAAAGGAGAACAGGTTTCGTCCCTATCAAAGCCCCCTTTTCACACGGTTGACCTGCCAGACCAGCTGCTGCAACGCTCTCCCATCCATCGGTCCATTCTCCGCGCAAACGGCCACAGCCTCGCCAACGGTCCTCTCAACCCCCTCCTTTTGCGCGGTTCCTCGTCGAGACTGCCGGGCAGCTGTTGTAGTAGCCCCCCGTCTTGCCCCATAAGCCTCAGGCTAGGTTGCCCAGGACTTCGCTAATGCCGCCGAGAAGACCGCCAATCTCGCCGTCGTCGAGCAAGCCTTTGACCGATTTAAGTGTGTCGCCGACAATGGCGGCCGGGTCGGCCGCCATGTCAGCCTCGTTGGCGGCCGTGGCCTCGTAACGGGCATTGGCTGGTGACATTTCCTGAGTCGGCGCAGCAAGGGCGCCGGCAGCGAGGCTGGCAACGACGACGGAGATGCTGTTGAACTTCATCTTGCTGGTTACAGAGTCGTATCTTTTCTTTGATAAAGAGCCAAGAATTTGAACTGCGAAAAACGACGATGACGGACACTGCGAAAACGGCGGGGTCGGGAGCTCTTCTTATACACCTTTCACAACGCCGGGAACCTACCATGTCTCAACATCTCTCCAGGCGTGTTCGCGGAGTTCCTGGAGGAATTCATTCCGCAAGTCGACAACGACGCAGCCACTGTGCCCGCGGCCATGGGGCGCCGAGGACGAAGACAACATCCCAGTCGACGAGGAGGCAAGAAAATGACAGGGACTCTAGGGATGGACTCGAGACAGCAGGGTGCGGAGTTTACCAGCCGCCGTCGTCACACGGACCACGGGCGCCGAGGGCGTTGAAACTATTCGTAATTCGGCTTTCATCGCTCAATTGGTCGGCGCTCTCGAGCTGGGACATCTGCTACGCGATGACGGCTCAAGCAGCCGGGAAGATCATCTAGCTTCGAGGCTAGATGGATGTGAAGCGGCTTTTGGTCTCACCCGCCTCGGCTCGCTCAGGGCCTGCCCTGGTCAGCGGGGCGGTGAGACAGCACGACGAAATATCTTGGCACCGGCCTGGAGCGTTCGCCGGGTATCGACCGGGGTTCGTGAGGTATGCAGACGGGAGAGTGTCAGCATTCTCGACCTCGTCCGTGTGAATCGTATCGACGTTCTTGACGGCGGTCTCGGGCTCCGCCCATCAGGGAAGCTGTGCTCCGGCAGAGGCCCTTCCGGAGAGGGGGCGGGAGGAATGGTTGGGCGACGAGTCGAGGCTCGAGCTGGCTCGACAAGCCGGAATCTAGTCGGGTGGGCGGAAAGGCTTCGCGGGCGAAACTTGAGCTCGAGGTTGCAGGGGATAAAGGCATGGTAGTAGGCCAGCAGCCGGCGAGAATGGCGTTGGATGGCGCTGAAGATGCTAAATACCCGCCGGGGCAAGTCAGACTCGGCATTTCGTCCGAAACCGCCCTTCTTGTTCGAGGAAAAGGGAGGCCCGGAGACACAGTGGGGGGGCTCAAGGCAAGTCGGGCCCGCGAAGCGCGCCATTTGGCCGTTGGCCGATGGGTTTATAAACACATTCATCTACTCATTGCATCATGGGATGATGCTGGAGCGCCAGAAAACGCCCTTCTATCCCCAGATAACCACAACCCTTTTCAAGCCTCGCCATTGACAAGCCCGACTCAGAGCGCGAGTCCCGTTCCATCCCCCGTCCATCGGTACAGCCCGAGGAGCTCCCTCCACCGCTGCCGCTGCTCCCCGCCGTCCTCGGGAACGCGACCCCGGACAACGGCCAGGGCGCTACGCATCACCTTGTTGAAGTTGCGCTGGCGCTGGATATTAGCCGGGGTGGGGCAAAGAAAGGATACGCAGAGGCCCGAAGCTTACCTGGTACTCGGTGCTGAGCGTCACGACGCACGCTTCGTGCGCCCGCACAATGATCTCGCACGCCCGGACCACGTTTGGCGACGCCTCGACCCGCAGCTTGTCGGCCATCAGCAGCAGCAGAAAGGAGCCCTGCAAGAGGTAGATGCCGAAGAAAAAAGGCATAAACTCGAGCCCCGGGTCGTACTCGAGGATCTGGCCGATGGCGTCGGCCGCCGAGACGGCATGTCTCGTGGCCTTGAAGAAGGACTGCGACGAGATCCACAGGTCGTGGTCGTCGAGGAGGCCGATGGGATCCCACTTGCCGGCCAGCAGTATGTGCAGCACGTGCACGATCTGCGTCCCGTACGCCACCACGATGCGCGCCTGGATGTCGCCCTCGGTCAAACGGTTCGCGCCCTGGGCCGAATGCATCGACGGGCTGTGGCTGCAGCTGCGGCTGCTCGCCTCGGCGCTTCTTCGCACCTCGCTGCGGTTGCCGGCGCGGCCTTGCTCTCCCGCGACGCCGTTTGCCAGCCTCGTCGAGTGGCTTTCCTCAAATCTCGCCAGGCTCTGCTCGTACATGTCGATGTGTCGCCGAATCTCCTCGGCCTGCTCGTCCCACTCGTGCGTCGCTCGCAGACCGAGGCTAAATCTGGGATGGTTTCGGGCGTGGTGCAAGTCGACAACCTCGCCCAGTATCGTCATGAGCGGGAGGAAGTAGCCAAAGATATCGTGCCCGCGACACTCAAATCGAGCCGGACTCCCGATCGGGGCAGGGGTTCTGGAGTCGCGGCAAACGGAGCCTGGCGCACCGAGACCGGTTCCTGCTTCGCATCCGCACGGGCACTCGCCCTTCTGCCATGCCGCGTCGTCCATGGGCTGAAAGAGTCCTTCGCATTCGACGTCGAGAAGGGACAGGGGCCTGTTGTAGCAAAGGGCTACATGACGGTCCACAATGTACAAGAGCCACCAGATCCTTCTCCGCTCTTCCCTATCTTCCTCGCTGGGTGAGGGTCCGCACCGGTGGTGCCCGTTGGAGCCGTCGTGGCCCAGGCCCGGCTGGCTGGGCGGGAGCTCCCGGCCGAGCTTCAGCTCCCGGGCAAGGGACCAGGCTGCGTTCCACCAACGCAGGCTCGCTCCCTTGTACTCGCTGGCGGAGGCGACGGTGGCGAGGTGTATGTATGTGACAATATCATCGACGTGGCCGGCGCCTCCCAAAGGGCCACTCTCGATGACCAGGTTCTCCATGCCAACGGGGCCAGACATTGCGGCGCCCAGGCCGCCGAGAGACAGAGAGGCAAGGGCGGCGTCGGCCGACGAGCAAGCCGCGTCTGTAGAGACATGGATGAGGGGCTTGAGCAGGCGCAGGGTGAGGTCCAGCAGTCTCTGGCAAATCATGGCGCGGGCAGCGGGCGGGCTCGTCAGCAGGGCAGCGTCGCTCGTCTGGGCAGCCACCCACAGAATACTGGCGAGGAGCGCCGGTTGACATTTCCTCGGGTTGGTCGGGTGCAGGAAGGACCTCCTCCGGAAGGTGAATCCCAGCACGTATGGCGACACGGGGTGCAGCAGGACCGACGACGACGACGAGAAGTAGAGGTCGAGCAGGTTGCAGGCCAGTGACAGAGGCACTGTCGCATTGTCCAGATGAGGAACAAGGGGTTCGAGCACGGGGTAGCGGAGTTCGCGACAATCTGCCTTGGAGAACGAGGGCTGTGGGTGGAACTGGCCCGGCGGCGGCGGCGATGACAAGGGCATCCCCCAGGCGGGCGAGGCAACCGTGGTCATGGGATAGCCGCCAAGAGAGGCGCCCTCGAGGACAATGCTGGACCCATTTTCGAAGCCCGCCCGACCCGAGAGTGATAGGCCAAGAGACATGTCAGGCCCGGGACAGTTGGGATACTCGTGAGACTTGGCCGTCATGCGACTCATTTCCACCGACGCCACATCGACCTGGAGGCCGTGTCCATCAAAGTCGGGCGGAAACCTATGATAGCCGGCGATTGCGGCCTGCTGGCCTTGCGCCGGGGCGTCCAGGTGAGGGTGTTGGCAGATGGCATCGAGATCAGGGGGCTGTCCAAAATGGGTGTCAACATGGCCGTGGGTGCGCGCGGTGGCCGTCGGATAGTCGCTGCAATTGTCGCCAGAGTCGCTCGGCAGACTGCTAGCGCGGCTGCCACCTTTGGAGACATCGGACGGCTCACTTGGCGTCTGCGTCTTGGGAGGGCTCTGGCGACGACTGTGCACGGCCGCCGCCGCCGCCGCCGCGTTTCGCTGTGCGAGATCTTTGCGCGAGGCCTTCCCTCGCTTCTTCTTCTCACGCATGTACTCACAGGGGAGATTAATGTCTATTTAGTTGCCAGAGACTCGTCAGTTTCTAGACGGAAGCAGGGGCCCAAGGCTCGAGGCGGTGGGAGATGAGGGAGAAGGCGTAGATACCGATGCAGTGGGCACAAGGATGCTGGCCGTCGCACTTTGTGCGCAGCTGATTGCACTGATCGCATGCCCGACTGACCCTCCTTCTGCGGACCTGGGCCGACGTGCCGGACGAGTCGTCTGCGTGGTGCCGCTTGGGCTTGCTGTGAGCTGGCGGCGCGGCTGGCTGGAAAGGAGGGCCCCATGGGAGGATGCACTCGTCTCCCGGCAACGACTCGACGGCGGAAGAGGGGGCTGAGTCTTGGGCGTTGTGGTAGGAGGGCAGGGGCCCGGCATGAAAGCGAGGCTGGGGCGGATAGTTGTCGAGGGCGGTCGAGGGAGCGGCGAAGTCTTCCTGGGGCGAAAAGTGGTTGTAAGGGTTGGAGAACATTTCCACCGAGGCGAGTGCCGTGTCTAGCGCATGCGGGCGGCTGCCCGGGGGAGAGAAGCAGGCGTGTCTTGTTGTTGCCGTTGTTGCTGCAGTTTCTGCCGTCGTTGTTGCCGTCGTTGTTGTTGCCGTTGCTGCTGCCGTTGCTGCTGCCGTTGTCGGTTGACGACGGGACAGACTGGTCGACTTTTTTCCAGATGGCTGGGCGTGTCTATGTATGTGTGTATGTTGTATCTCTGAAAGAGGCAGGTTTTGAACTGACGGCGGGTGAGGGTTATAGTTGAAGGCTTCGAGGGTCAGGACACGCAAAGAAGAAGGAAGCCCAGCCACGGACTCTAATATGTAAGTCGAGGGCAGAGGAGGAGGGGGGTGGGGAGGGGGAGCGGAAGGGAGTGGAAGAGGGAGTGAGAGTAGGAGGCAAGAGGTGAAGACGAGAGTCAAGAGATTGGGGGGAGGGGGACAAGATAGAGAGAACGAGGAAAAGAAACGAGGCAGGGCGAGAGGGAAAATGCATGGAGACTTGAAAACAGCAGCGTGATTGGGCGGGGGCGCTGGAAGGCAATGGGCAACCGAGCCGTCCGTTGGTCATCCTCCATCAACGGGGCCCCGCCGAGTCTCCAGCGCGCAAATGGCAAAGTTTTGCAAAGAGATGCTGCCGATGCAATGGATCGCTGCCTGCTCCTGCACCTTGTATATGCAGACCAGTCGAAAGGCGGGCAGTCGGAATGTGGGCGTGTCAAGGTCGGCCAAGAAGCCGTTTGCATGGCTCCCCATGTCCCCTGGGCCTGGGTCTGTGCTTGTCCTTGTCCCTGTCCCATCATCGTCATCGTCATCATCATCATAACCATAATCATCCATCATCATCGCCGTCGCCGTCGTCGTCGCCGTCGCCGCCGGTACATGCACACAGTCCGTCCTGCCAGGGGCTCAGGAGTCGCTGACAGCACTCGTTTCCACGCCTCTCTCCCGGCTCGCAGCCGGCCAGGCGGGCAAGATGACTGTATCGTACCGTGGCAGCGTGCAAAAGGCGCGGCTGTGGCTCCGAGACAGCTCCGAGGGGTGGAGGGGCGACAGGCGTAGGCGAGCGGGACCGCCCCTCTTCGTTCTCTCTTCTCGTCGGCTTCGTCCTGTCCTTCTTTTCCTCCTTGTTCGTCTCCCTCCTCCACTCACCCTGTACCATGTGCTTGTTGGTGATCGCCATGGTCCTCGGCAGCGACCACTGACGGCGGCAGAGACGGGGTGGCGACGAGACAGATGGAGCGGTGCGCGTGTGAGAGGAGGATCAGCAAGGATGGGCCGGCCGCCAGCCCGACGGATGGGGACCCCAAGTTCTCTCCACCGCTGGGCACAATTTAATTTTCTCCTTCTCCTTCTTCTTCTTCTTCTTCTTCTTCTTCTTCTTCTTCTGCTTCTTCTTCTTCTTCTGCTTCTTCTTCTTCTCTGCTTGGCCTCGTTGCTTTTTGCGGGAGAGCGAGTGTGCGTGTGTGACTGTGCGCGTCTGCTTCTGGCGTGTTACGTCGACCAGGGTCCCCTCCCACCCTCAGGTCCCCGGGACGGAGATGAAGAGAAAGACGTGGGGGTGCACAATCACACGTGCAATGGAGGTGTGTTGTCGACGAGGGTTGGGTGGTGACTGAGGGAGGGCCGTACCGACTCGCAGGGTTCCAAGCTTGCTTGGTGGCCGTCAGGATTCTATAGGTAGGGGCCCCTATAGGCCGGCACGTGAGCGACTATCGACTTTTCTGCTTGTTCATGCGCCGCCGCCCATATTTGTGTACGTATGTAGGTACCTATCTATGTGCACACACATTTTCGTATGTACACATGTACATGCATGCATGCTTGCATCCATCCACCAGGCATGGGTACATACAAGGCGCATGCATGCATGCCTTTGGCTACCTACCTACCTATCTACCTTTACATGGATACCTACATACTATGTGTGTACGAAAATGTATGTATGTACAGTATGGCACAGGGATTCGGCCGGCCGCCGCAACGAGCAGCCTTGGAGAAACGAAGAGGGCGGGAGAGGGAGGGCCGCACCGTCTCCGGGGCCATCTTGCGGGTACTGTACGGAGCCAGATCTGTGCGTTATGTACAAGGTAGGTAGGTATCCGCGACCGATCGCATATGGTACCGTGCGGCACTGCTCCGTCCATCCCCATCCCGAGCCCACGCAGACGGTCCCACGCATATGTATGTATATATGTATGTATGCATGCCGTGCCTGTTGAAGGAAGCTGTGTAGACATGTACATGTACGTACGTACGTGAGCGGGATGGGGGGCGTCATCGACGACGGCTCGCTGCCTCGTCTGGCCTCGTGCGACGACCAGGCCCGCTGGTAACGTTGCCGGGCAGGTACTGTTCACTGACCAGCGCTGCATATACGGGTAGTGACGCTGCCAATGTTCTGGCCCTGGGCATGGGCCTCCTCTGCGAGCGTCGAGGAGACACCGGGGCTGCAACGTCGTCGTCGTCTCGCTCTCTTGCCATGGACCCTCGTCGACTTCCGCGGAGATGCTTCGGTAAACTGGGAGAGCTTGAACGGGAGTCAACCTTCGACGGCTGTGACGACGATGGATGGGCCGGAAGAATCGCATCATGGCTTCGTTTTGCTCCTCCTCCTCTTGCTCCTCTTGCTCCTCTTCCTCGTCGTCGTCGTCGTCCTGCGGCCCCCTGACCGAGATGCCAGCCGCTCGCTGCAAGCCACTCACCCAGTGTGCGGGATTCCAGGCGATCCATGGAATCAAATCCAATTCTTTGACTCGCCGTTGCACATGCATGCCTGGCACCTGATAACTAGGTACCTACCTACCTATTCTACCTACGTACATACCTAGGTAGGTATGTAGGTAGGTACCTAGGTATGTATGTGTTCGTACATGTACCGGATAGGTACCTATGTACTGTAGGTGCCCAGGTATCTAGGTAGGTACCTACCTACCTGGGTACCTGCCTGACTAGGTACCTAGGTACCTAGGCAGCTAGAGGTAAGGTGAGGCACCTTCATGGATACTCCAGTACACGCGCACGTGGCCGTCGCTAAAATGAACCCTCTTCCCCAGTGTCTTCTCTCCCACTCACTCAAACTCTCACCTCTCGCTCCTCCACCTCCCTCACCCACCTCATCCACCACTCACTCCACTGTCTCTCTCGCACTCTCACAGACCATTTCTCACCGTCTCTCATCCCTCCCTCTCACTGTCTCTCCCCCCCACATCCCCCCCGGCCTCTCCCCCTTTTGGCTTTCATGTTGCTCCTCCCCCCCCTTAAGTCGTGCGAGTTCCGCTGTACATACACGGGCACGTGTCGCCAGCATGGAACGGGGCGGGGCGGGGAGATGCCATCTCGGCCGGGTCTTGTCCGAGACCGCGGGGCGGGGCGGGGCGGGGACGAGGCGAACCAGTCGGCATCGCCGACTGGTCGACAGACGGCATTCCTCGAGAGGAACTTTCCGCCTATGACAGCACGTGGCTGTACACCATGAACCTGATGACGAAGTACGTGCGTCAAAACAAACTCTACCGGGGTTTCCGCTCTACCAAGCAACAGGAAACCAATGGTGAGGACAAGGCCACATACTGGTACATACGTACGAATACTCTGTACACATGGCTGCTTTAGAGATTGTGCATACAGAGTACATACATACATGCGAATAGGTACACAAAGAGCGCGAGGGTGGTGCGAGGGGGGGTGAGGTAAGCCGGAGCTCAGCACTCACTGTTTTCCGTGCAGCTTTCCCCAAGGAGCGCCATCAGCCACCTTCGTGTTCTCGCCTCGTCATGTTCTAACTTTGTCATTCTCGCCTCGATTCTCGGCACCGCCTCGTCGACGCCCAACGTCCACTCGGGAACCAAGAGGGCCGGCCCATCGATCCCAAGCCATTCAGCGGAGCTAGGTTCCCCAACCCTCGACGGGGCTTGCCGCATGCTTGGTCCGGGGTGCGCACCAGGAGCCGAGACGGCGGTCCGCCGGCAGCCTTGTTTTTGGTTCGTCGTTTCTGCCCCTTGTGCGACACGGCGAGGACCACAATCTTGATGACTGTCTCAGCCCAGTCGCCGTCCCGGGCAGTCTGACGGGCGGGCCCTCTGGGTGCTCATGTCATGCAAGTTGTCCTGCGCCTGGTCGGCGAGACACGGCTCCGTCACCGTCAGCCTGACCAGCCGT
>JAPEBW010002675.1:0-10192 GCA_027405785.1 Ophiocordyceps robertsii | reverse complement strand
TAGTAGTAGTAGTAGTAGTAGTAGTAGTAGTAGTAGTAGTAGTAGTAGTATAAGCCTCCTTAAGGCTTCCCTTACTTTTAGCCTCCTTAAGGCTTCCCCTGATTTTTTAGCTATGTATAGACTAAAGGCTATTTTACCCTTTAATATACGGACCTTTTACAAACCTACTTTTTAACAAAGACTATTTATTATTTCTTGTTATTTGTTAGACTATTAATTATTGCCTTACTTATTTTAAATCACTCCTTATTATATATAAGCTATTAAATAGCTACTAAAATAATAAAAAAAGAGCTTTACTATTTAGTTACTTATTTCTACCTTTTATTTATAAGATAATTCTGTTTATATAAATTGCTTTCTTACTAAATAGCCTAAATAGGCCTTCTTTACGTTTAAGAGTTATAAGGCCGGATCTTTTCTACTTCGTATAAAAGAAAAATTAGTTATTGCGGCACCTTTATTTTATTACGCCCCTGCTAGTTAATTACGCCCTTTAAGCGTAAGGGAAAAAAAACGCTCTCCTTATAGAAAATCACCTACGGAAGCATGTTTTATTTACGCCGCCTTATTTACCCTTTTCCCCCTTTACTAAAATAATAGAATTTCTAAGCTCTTTAAAGCGAACCGCCTTAAACGGCTCTTTTAACTAAGAGCGTTAGATTTTAATAATTAAGAAATACGCTACTTCTTATAGAATTAAAGATTAAATCGATCTTGTAGTTACCTTAAAAAAGCCCTTTTTACGGCTTCCTAAGGAACCCTTAGTATCTTAAGTAAATCATAAAGCAAAGGAAATTACTAACCTTTTTATTTATAATTTCAAAACCTAAGAGTTCCTTTATTTAAGGTATCGACCTAATTTATACAGCTATAAAGACTAATAAAAGACCTTTTTTACTTTATAGCAATATATTATAAAAAACCTTAGAAATTACTATTTTACGATCGTAAATATTTATAACGTTCTTACTAAACTTTCCTTCTTATTAAGACGGGTATAGCCCTCTTCGTAAAATAAGGAAAAAGAAGTCCTTACGAATTTTTAAAGGATTTTATATTAACTAAATTAAACTAACTTAGCTACTAAGATTATAAATAAGCAAAAAGCTCTTACGGATATAAAAAGAACGCAGCTTCCGGAGGCATATAAACCTAGGCCTTAAGTAAAGCTTTTTAAAGGCTATTTCTAGCCTTAATAGTTCCTTTACTAATTATTAGATTAACCGAATAGATAAGGAAGTAAGATAGGATAAAAACGGGTGGTAAGATACTTTTTTAGACGGCATCGAAATTTTAAAGATTTTCGAAAGGCAATAAGCTACGAAATTAATAAAGAAATTAAAATCTACCTCCTTTACTACTTTTTAAAGCTACTCTTTAAAAGACCCTTCTTCTTTAGCCCCTTCGTTGCCTTTTTACCTTTATAAGAGACGGTATTATTATATAAACTGTTTTTATTATAACGAAAAAATACGACTAAACAGCTAGAAACTAAATAAAGAAATCTAGAAAACAATTAATAAATTCCTTACTATCCCTCGTAATAAGGCCTCGGTTAAAAACGCCCTTCGCAAGGCCGAGAAATATCAATCCGTAAATCCTTTATTAGATTCTAAATCCTTAGAAAACCCGGATATAATAGATACTAAAGTGCAGGCCGTAGCCGCAGCTAAAACGGCCCCTCTTACTATATTATAAGTACCCACATAGAGGTATCTATTAAAAAACTTATTTATCCTTAATTGCGGATTTAATAAGCATATTTATAAGGCTTAAGACCGCTTTTTAAATTATATACTAACGTAAGCCTTAGCTTTAGCAGGCTTTAGAGAGTCTTTAATTCTTAGTTACGGCACCGTCTTTAAACGAATTTTAACCGGATTATTTTAGTTAAACAACGTTGCCTTTATACCGACTTTTTATATAAGCATAACTTCCTTACTAAAATTATAACAAGTAAAAATCCACTAAAATCCTTAAATAAGCAGTATTTTTTCTACTACTAATGAAGTCTATAAAACGCAGCTATTATATAAATAATACGTTATTAAATATAACGAAATTAAAGTAGCTTCTTTTTTTACCTTAATTCCGTTCTTTTCTTCTTCTTTTTCCTTAATAAAAGAAAAATAACTTACTATAACTACGTCTTCCTCTTCTTCTTAGCTTTAGTACAAAAGACTAAGGCACCTTAACGAGTAAGCGTTGCGAAAGACCCTTTTTAATAAGGGTATATTTATTTTTATATCTTTTACTATCCTTAACTATAAGCCTTATAGGCTCGGGAAAGCAAAGAAAATTATATTATAAGTATAACTAGCTAACGAGGCTATAAGGCCTTTTTATCGGATGTTTTACGACCTTTTTTCGTTACTAGATTCTTATAATAAGAAGAAGGTTGCTTTTCTTATTAAGAACGATTTTACTAACTTAATTTTCTTTTACGCTTTTCCGAATTTAATATTAAAAGAGCTTTTTAATTACCTTACTAGCTTTTAAAGCTTTATATAAAGGCAATTTAACCTTACTATTTATAAAATTTACAAGGATAATAATAAAGCCTTATAAAAAGAATACTAAGAATTTATTACGGAATAAAAGATTATTGACAAACCTTCTGCCCCTTATATTTAAGCCTAAAACGGCTTTATAAAGCGTGCTAGGAGGGTAATGTTCTTAAAGGCCCGTACGATGCGAATTTCCTCGAATTTACTTATTACCTTTTAGCTAAGAATCTAAAAAACGGCTACTTTTCTTTATAATAAGATATCTTAAATAACTCCTTTAAGTCCTTAGACTTCCCTTACTAAGAAACTATAAACCTAGCTTATAGAAAAGAGTAAGGGAATTCCCCCGCTTTCCCCTGATTTTTCTACTATTTATACATACGGCTATAAAGCTTACCCTTTAATAATAAAGGCTCTTAAAAACACCGCAAAAAGAGACTTTAAGCTTAAGGAATACGTAGAAGTCGGCTTCTAATTTAGCTACAACTTTACTAATATCTATCGAATTTTTATCCCTTCTTAATAAAAGGTTTAGAGGGTATAAGACGTTACTTTTAACAAGTAGTCTTTCTTTATAAAAACGGTACCTACGTATAACCCTATATTAATTAAGGAACACGTATTCTTACTATATATTATAGATTATAATAATGCTATATACGACGAATTTTAAAGTACCGAAATTTAATTATAAGACGCGATAGAAACGATAAAGTCGAATCCTCCTATTAATACATAGCTTCTAACCTTAAATTCCTTGCCGGAACTTAAAACTATTAACGCGCAAAATAGACTATTAAAAAGTCCTAAAGAGGCGCTTTCCGATAAATATTTTGTCGACGAAAACATATTACGTAATATCTTTTAAATCGAGCTTTTAAGCCGCCTACCTAAAAGTATTAATTTCGACGGCATAACCGATATTCCCGTAGCAAAAGATATACTAAAGGATATATAAGATTTATAAAAGCCTTTTTAAGCTCTTTTAAGCTTTTTAATTTATAGGGAACTATACTACTTTTACCGCTTTTTTACCGCTTTGTTCCTTATAGCTTTTATAAGCTATATTTAACGCTTCTTTCTACGCTTTTTAAAAAAAAAAGATATATAGTAAAGATTTACCGCCCCTCCCTTAATTTTAGTTAAACTTAGTAACATACCGATTCGGGAAGGAATTCGAAGAAGCTAAAAAAGTAAAGTTAAAATCCTTATTTAAAAGGAAGGTCTTTTTTTTTAATTATACGCCTCGAAATTTAACAACTACTCGACCCTTACTTTTAGCTTAGATTTTTACTTATAAATTTAATAAGTACGGATATCTATAAAAATTTTAAGTCCGCCTTTATATACGCGAAGACTTATAGCCTTATAATAATAAAGAAAGTTATATAGCTACTTTAGTAGTAAGGAATTTTTAAATTCTTATAGCTATAGTAGTAAAAGTTAACCTTTAGACTTAATCTCTTAACGTAATAAATATATTTATTAACATAGACCTTAATATAGAGATATATATCTATTTTTTAAATAAATTTAAAATACCCGGATATATATTACGACTAATAAAAGCCTTTTACGGACTTTAACAGTCACCCTTTTTTTAGCAAAAAGAGCTTTCTTTAACCTTTATTTCTTTATAGCTTTAATAATACCTTAAGAAGCCTTATATCTTTATAATAAATTTTATATCTACTTTCTTTTACGTTAATAATATTATTATAATATTTTAAAAAGAAGATTAAAAGGAAGCTAAAGACCTTATATCTCGTCTTAAAAAGATATATTCTTTTATTAATAATAGCACCCTTACTTTCTTCTTAAGACTATATATTATCTAAGACTAGTAGCTTCGAAAGCTATATATTAGCTAGTCTACTTATATCGATAAAATACGTAATATATATAACCTTAACCCCTTTATTTTAAAAGAGTCTCCTTTTCCTATTCTTAAGACCTTAAAAAAGAATATAGATACTATATTTAATAAAGAAATCCACGACTACTAATCCCTTATAGAATTTATTAATCTTTTAGCAATTTCTATAAGACCGGATATCTTTAAAGCCTTAAATACCTTTGCGGAATTTATATAAAATCCCTTTTATAATATACGCAGCTAGCAAAGTCCTTTATTTCCTACTTTTATTTCTTACGCTATTTTAGCATTAAGTCCTTTAATACTAAAAACCTAGAGCTACTTACTTATATAGATATAGCTTTTATTAATAACCTTAAGACTAAAAGATTTAGTTAAGGCTACGTTATAAGCCTTTTTAATAGACTTATTACTTAGTTTGCTAAGAAGCAATATATAGTTACTACTTCTTTTACGGAAGTAGAGCTTTTAGCTCTCTTAGATATAGTAAAAGAACTAATCTCGATTTTACGCCTCTTTTTTAATATCTCCTTTAAACTAAATATTCGAATCCTTGTAATTTTCTTTAATAATAAGTAAACTATACGCCTTATTACCTTAAAAACCTAAAATATTAAAACGGCCTTAAAGCACGTTAAAATCTATAACTACTAAGCTAAGTAGAAATTTCTTAAGAATATATTTTCTATCGATTTTATCCCCTTAAATTTATAAGTTATAGACGGTCTTATTATATTACTATTAAGATAACGCTTCCTTAAATTTCGAAAGTAGCTTCGTTTTATTAATATTATAGACCTTTACCCCTTATCTTTTATAGACTTTAACTCGGAATAGCTATTTAAGCTATTTAAGTCTTCCCTTATTAATAAAGCTCGACTTAAGGGGGTATATTATATCTATTCCTAGATATAGTAGTAAATACGCTATAACTAATATAAGAGAGTAATTTTACAACTTTAAAAAATCAGCTATTTAATCCCTACCTAATTAGCTAAGCATAGGGGGGTGTATAAATTATATAAAAACCCGTATTAAATAGCCTAGCTTCGGCCTGTTATTTTCTAAGTCCTTACGTCCTTTTACGATATCTATAACGTTATATATAGAACTAAGAAGGTTAGGGTAGCTAGATAAAACAAGGATCCGCTTAGACCTAAACTAACCTTAACTAACTTTAAATACGAATTGCCGCATAAGGAAGGGATATCTAGCTACGGGGTAAAATGCTTTAAAATTAACATTTTTTAGGCTTTAAGACCGCCCGAAGGACGGTCCGGATATATTACTCCGTTCCCTTATATATATTTATAAAAGGCGAATCTCCCGGTACTAAATAGCTGGAGATTCTATAAGCGCTTACGCATTTAATTCGTTATTAATTAATTCTAGCTAAATCCTGCCTTCTAAAATATTAACTCCTCTATCACGTGATATTACGTAATCTCCTAATTCTCCTATAATGTTACTGCTACTCTAACCTTTAATAGGTTATAAGCCCGGCTTAGCTTACTACGCCGGGAAATTAATTACTGCTTTAACTTACTTTAGAAAATTCCGAAAAAAATACGACCTCTTTCCTTACTTATGTATCGCACCCTCCGTAAAGTTTAATATTGATTAAACCACTAAACCTTTAAGAATTTATACTTAAAGATATCTTAACCTCGATTACCTCTTTTAATCTCTTTCCCTTTCTAGAAAAATCTTTAGAAATCCCCTTATCTATATAAATTTCTCTCGAAAATCCCTCTTTTTTACTAAAACTCCTTCCTTCCTTAGAATTTTGCCTAGAATTTCCTTTACTTATCCTTACTAACTTCTTTTATCTTTCGACCCTTCTTACGTTAAAAATTAACTTTTCTTTACCTACTTATTCTATCTTACTAAAGATATATAAAATAGCAGACTAAAAAGAAAATAAGGTTTTTAAGTTAAAGGGTAATTTAAATTATACCTTATAGACTATTAAAATACGAGTAATTCTTATTAAAGAAAAGCTTATAGCTGCTTTAAAGCAAGCTAATTATACTAAGACGGAAGGGGCTCTTACCTTATTTTTCCTACGCTTAAAAAACGGTCCCTTAATATAGATTAAGCATATAACTATTGCTAAAGATGCTTAAGAAGAGCTGCAAAAGCTATATAATCCCTTGAATTTCTTATCGAATTATTTGCTTATAAAATAGCTATTTAACTTAAGTCCTTCCGACTTATAGTTAGAGAAATACCTTTATAAGGTAAAAGAGGTTTATAAGGAATTAAAATGTCGAGAAATAGACATTCCGGAAGTGGTTCTTATAGCATGGATTTTAAATTCTCTTAGCGGGAAATTTAAAAGCTATATAACTAATATCACGCAGAGCTTTAAGCATAATTCTATAGCCTTTTCTCTCGAGACCCTTATAGCTAGTCTTTTAAACGAAGCTAGAAGGGTAGAGGATATAGAGGACTCTTCGGAGAAAGCTTTCTTACTACGGAAGAAGCCTTAGAAAAAGCGGGGGAATTCCTTAAATTCTTACTATAAAGAATGTAAAAAACTAGGCCACTTAGTGGCTAATTGCTTCCGGCTTTACCCTAAAAAAGCCCCTTCTTATTAGGTGCTTAAAGGGAAGAAAACAGACAATTTAAATAGGGTAACTAAGAGGAAACCTACCTTAAAAAAGTCTTTTTCTTTTTCTTTTTCTTTTTCTTATTCTAAAAAGAAAATATTAAAGAAAAGAGTACAAGAGGTAGAATTAAGTAAAGAGGGAGATAAGGTTTTAAATTCAACCGAAATAGACCTTAATATAGATCTTATTAACCTTTCTTAGCTATCCTCTCCTCTTTCTTAAGCCCCTACCCTTAGGGTAGCCTTAAATAACCCTCTAAAGGTAATTTTAACCTCTATAGATTCCCCTTTAAAAGTAGATTTAAAAGCTAATAAAGATACTCTTTTAGGACCTTTAAAAGCCTTACTCCCTCGGATCTAAGAAATAGTATTAAAGGCAAAGGAAAGAGGATTTCCTAGATATAATAGTAAAAAGACTCTTGATTTTATATACGATACTAGTGCTATTAAGCATATAGTAATAAATAAGAATTATCTTATTAACTATAAAGAGATTAAAACTAAAGTCTGCTAGGGAAAAGCTTCCTTTATGTTAGTAAAAGAAAAAGGGGATTTAGTTTTTAAATTCCTACACTTTAAAAATAGATATACACTTAGAGATTGTTTTTATATACCTAAAATTAAAGTTAATATAATTAGCTAGTTATATTTAAAGAATACCTATGCCTTTATAGGCAAGGATAAAGTCCTTTTTTTAAATAATAAGGCGTAGATTCTTACTAGAGGATATCTTAGAAATAAGCTCTACTATTTTCCTTTAGAACCTTTACTAAAAAAAGATTCCCTTCTTATTACCTCTTTAAAGGCAAAGGATATAGATTTTTATATTTAGTATTTACCCCTTAGGTATATAAATCATAAGGCTATCTTAGAAGTATTAAAAAGGGATAATAAAGATATAAAGATACCTTTAAAAGAAGAGAATAAATAAAAAACTGCGAGATTTATATAAAGGCAAAGGCTATAAATAAGGTAAATAAACAACCTTTAAATAAGACCTATTTTTATCTTAAAAAAATAGTATTAGATATTTAAGGGCCTATTAAAACGCCTACTTATAATAAATATTATTATTATATCTCTTTCCTAAATATAAAAACCCGATATAACGGAAACCTTATTCCGTTAGTAATCTTAAGTACTAAGGAAGTACTAATATCTAGTAAAGTATATACCGCTAGATATAAAGGAATAACTAGTAAAGTAAATACCGCTAGTTACAAGATATAACTATTAAAGTAAATACCGGTAGTTATAGGAGAGACGATATAGCTTAACGGTTAAAGACGGCTAATATCGGCTATAAGCGGTATAGGTTAGATACGCTTATAATCGGCTTAGGTTAGCTTCGGCTAGCAATAGGATTTATATTATACGATCGACCAATGCTTTATATAATCGACCGATGCCTCGCATAAAGCTAAGGCGGGAGGCCTTCCCTTTAGAAGAGGATAGAATCTTATAGAAGGTTTTAAGATAAGGATATCTAGTCTTATAAGCTAGTCGTAAGTAATAAAGCGTATATTACTTATAACTAGTAATAAAGATAGCGTAAGCTATTTCTATTAGCTTAAGAAGTAGTTTAGTAACCCTATAAGTTATATAAGGTGTGAGTTATAGATTAGTATGTGAAAGCATGTAAAAGCATATAAAAGGAAAGCCTTTTAGTGGCTTTAGAAAGGTATAAAAGGAGGTCCTTCCTCCCTTTTCCCTTAACTCCTTTCCTTTCCTTCTTTTTTCTTCTTTAGCTAGTTTTAACCTGAGAAATCCGCATAATAAGATACCCTTACCTTATTCGGTCTAGTGGTTTACACTAAGTCTTCTTCTCCCTTTCCGGCTAGTAAATTTAAATTAGACAAATTACACGAGACTACTTAACGTACGAGAAACGTTAAGGGTTCCGTAACACCCGATTTCTAAACCTATACCTCCTTCGAAGTAAGGGGGAAGCTATAGAAAGGTTCTTAAAATATAGAAATAGGGTTGAAAATAACCTAAATAAAACTAGGATTAAAGTGGTATTTTTAGATAATGCAAAGGAATTTATATATAAGGTAAAAATACACTATAAAAGAAACGGAATCTTATTTAATTCTAGCCCTCTTAGAACGCCGGAATCTAATAGCAAAATAAAGAGGATAAATCGCACTATATTAAAAAAAGTCCGTTCTTTATTATATACGGCAAGACTGCTTACATATCTATAGGGTAAGGCTGTTTTAATAGCTACTTACCTATATAATAAATCTTTATATTTAGCAATAGGTTTTAAAAGCCCTATAAAAAAGAGGGATAATATAATAATACCCTTTAAGACCTTAAATAAAATAAAAACCTTTAGAAGCCTTATTTATTATAAAAATAAGGACCTTAAAGATAAGCTCGAAGCTAGAGCCTTTAAGGGAGTTATTATAAGCTATAGTGAAAACGCCTATAAAGTCTAGGATTTTTCTAAGAGAAAATTAATAGTCTTTAAAGATATTACTATACTAAAACGTAGGTTTATAGATAACCCTTTTAGTCCTATTAAAGACTTCGAATTTAATATAATTCTAGAGAATAAAGATAGGCTAGAAGCCTATAGCCTTATAGAGAAAGACCCTTTAAAGGAAATTACTATAGAAATTCCCTTAACCTTAATAGAAGAAGGTTCTTTAAATAAAGATTTAGATAAAGATCCTAGCCTTACTAGTCGTATAGTAGTGGAAATACTTAAGAAGCTTAATAGGTCCTATATTAACTATATAGATTACCTTAATATTTGCCTACTTTTAAATAGCGATTATAAAGAATCTATTCTAGCTATAATAAAATTAAATAAGGATTAAGGTTTGCTAAATACCTATAAATAGGCAATAAATAGCCTTAATTAAGCTAGCTAAATAAATACTATACTAAGGGAAATAAACTAACAAATTAAATATAATACTTAAGAATTCGCCTATCTCCTTAGCGATAAGGAGGCTTTAGGTGGCCGTTAGGTCTATACTATTAAAAAGAATAGTTAAAATCAAATTATTAAATATAAAGCCCGTTTCGTAATTTAAGGATTTAAGTAGATATACGGCTTAGATTACCTAAAGACCTTCTCGACTACGGCTAGACCCGAATCTATTAGAATTCTTCTTATTCTAGCAATTTTAAACAATTATCAAGCTATATAAATAGATATAACTAATACCTTCGTTTACGCCG
>JAPEBW010002674.1:0-10193 GCA_027405785.1 Ophiocordyceps robertsii | reverse complement strand
TAAATAATAATAAATAATAATAAATAATAATAAATAATAATAAATAATAATAAATAATAAATAGTCTTATTAAAAAGCAAGTCTATAGAAGGTTTATATAAGTTTTATATACTAAATTAAAAAGTAAATAGCTTTTAGGTTTATATATAGTTAAAGAATTAAGGGAAGACTTAAGGAGACTAAAATTAATAAAAGCTTTAAGAAAGCTCTTACTATTATTAGTATTACTACTACTACTACTACTACTACTACTACTACTACTACTACTACTATTACTATAATTAGTTATAGTATATTTACTGCTATATTAAGAAGAAGTAAATATAATAAGTACTAAAGAAAGCGGTTAATAAAGCTATTAAGAATCCTTTTTATTAAGAAATACTATAGTTATACTCTTAGTAGCTTATTAATAATATAGATTTTAAAAGTATTAACGCCGCTATAAATAACTTTTTAAAAATTCAGGCTTTTATTAATATTAAGTAAATTAATCCTAAATTAAGGGCTAAAAGATTAAAAACATAAGATAAAGTAGTAGTAGTAGTAGTAGGAAATAAAAAGATAATTAGTCTTTTTATTAACTTTATAGCTTAAAGTGCTTAGGCTATAAAATATATAAAAGTATTACTATTTATACTTAAATATATCTTTATTTATATTTATGCTTTATTTAAAAGATATATACTAATACTCGCCCTTCTTACTTTCTTATACGGCCTATATATAGTAAGTACTTATACTTTTTAAATGCCCGCGCCTATATACGCAGCTTATATATAGCACTTTTAACTATATTTTTTAAAACGTATTTTTAAGTAACGCCTTAAAAAGTTAATATAAATATGCCTTTTAAATAAATAAGAAATTATACTTAAATTAATAGCGTTTTTAAGTATGTCTTTAAGAATTAAAGCTCTTAAACCTTTTAGCTATATATCCCCTCTTATTTACAATATATAAAGCTAATAAGAGCTAGTTATATACTTATTATAAGTAAAGATTCTTAAAAAAAAGGTTGAATTTTACTATAAGCTATATATATTATTGTTTTTAAGGCGCCTTTAAGGCTTTTATAAGGCGCTTATAAGGAGCTTTATTTTAAAGTGCTTAAAAGTAGTATTATAATAGCTTTTTGCTCTTTATAAAGAATAATACTAATAATAACTTAAGGCAAGCTATATAACTTTAGTATACGCCTTTATAGCTAGTAGGCCTTTATAGCTAGTAGCCTTATTAATAAGGGTGAAAAAAAAGCTATTACTAATATATATTTAATAAGGATAAAAGGTAGTATAAAGGTAGCCCTATAAAAAATTTAAGTAAAGTATACCTTTTGTTATATCTGCCTTATTTTCTTTTAAACGTTATAGATTAAAGCTTTAAAGCTCTTATAAGATACGCGTATAACGCGGCCTGTTAATTAAACTAAGCCCTTTACTTATACTATAAGTAAAGATATAAGCACGTCTTTAATGCTTTTAATGCTTTTAACGCTGTCTTATATATATATGTATAAGCGAGAGTCTTATATATATATATATAGGCGAGGGTCTTAAGTAAGAGCTTTTAAGGTGTAATATATATATATAAGCCGGCGAGGGCCGGCGAGGGCAAGTGCGGAAGCGCGGGCATTTAGAAGGTATAAGTACTTACTATACGCAGGCGGTAAAAATAAGCGGGGCGGGCTAGCGTTAGTATCTATCTTTAAAATAAGGCGTAAGTATAAATAAAGATATATATAAGTATAAGTAGTATTACTTATATATAATCTTTTTAAAAGCATAAGGCGTAAAAAATCTAAAAAAGGCTATTTAATACTAGAAATAATTTATTATAATATATAGTATATAGCTAGTAGTAAAAGTTAAAGCTTAGTTAAATTAAAACCTTATAAAACTCTTTATATAAAACTTACTAAATATAAGTAAAGCTAAGTAAATATAAATAAAAAAGATAATAATAATTAATTTATATAATATAAGTAAGTAGTTATATTTATAATATTAAAGCTATAATTAAGCTATAAGTTAAACTTAATAATTACCTTTATAGTATAATAACTATTACTTTAAAAGCATACTAGCTATAATATTAAAACTAGTTTAAATTTAGCTAAAAGTATAGTCTTGTTAGCTAAACTAGTAAACTATACTAACTTATTATAAAATTAGTTAACTAGTGCTTTTAAAAGCGCTGAAAATTTTACTAGTAGCTTAGCCCCGCTATAAGTAAGCCCGCTTAAACTTAGTCTTACTTTAGTATAATAATAACTTATTAAAAGTAAGGCTCTTAGCTTTAGTTTAGTTTTTAATTAAGAGAAAAAAAACTTATATTATATTATATAGTTAACCGCTAGATATAGTAAACTATTAGCTAGTTTAAGGAATAAATATTATAAATTATAATAAGGCTTAGCAAAAGAGTCGTAAGTAGGATTATTTAACTAAAATCTAGCTAACTATTATTTATAATAAGCAAGCTTTAAGGTAAAGCAGATTTTACTATTAATAAAGAAGTAAAATAACTACTTACCTCTCTTTCTTTTAGTTAAGGTATCTACTCTTTATTTTTACTAAGGTTTCTTATAAAAATTTCTTATAACTTTTATATAGATTCTTAGCTATCTTTTAGCGTATTATTAAGTAAATAATACTAAAGCTCTTTTTATAATTTCCTTATATCTATTATATATTATGCCTTAATATAGTAATTTCTTAGAATTGTCTATCTTATGCTTTAAATAGCGTAATATTTAAAAGGTTATTTTATAATATAATAAAGTTATTTTATAACTTCCGGGAGATTTCCTTAATATTTCTTAGCAATATACCGGAATCCCCTTTTTTATAGAACTATATATTAAGCTATAAAAAGGCTAATATATTGTTTTATAAAAAATACTTATAAAAAGAAAATATACTATATTCTTATAGTGCTATTAATAGTAAAGAGGAGTAGTAAGGCAATTTTAAGCGAGGCGCGGGTTATAACGGCGTTTAGAAGCCGTAGATTATATTATAGCGGAGTTAAAACCCGATTTATAGCGATTTCCTAAGGTACTCTTAATAAGGAGGTGCTATATTAAATATTACTAAAAGCTTAATATAAATAGGAATTCTTATTAATTAAATATAAACTATACGCTTAGCGTAATAAGGAAAGTTAAATAAAGAATAAAACGCTACTTAAAGCTATTAACTTCTTTATAAATATTAATAAAGGAAATTTAAATAAAAAAACCTATATATATAAGCGGGGTAACTACTAAAAGCTCTTAAAGAAATAAAGGAGAAAAAATACTATAGCTTTAGCTTCCTTTTTATTCCGGGGAATAATTATAATTATTTAAGCGAAGGTAAGCTAAGTTATACTTTTAGTTAGCTAAAGCTAAGGCGGTTATATAAAATACCTTTAAAGAGAATTAAGCGTAGGTTTACTTTAAAAGGGGTAAGTCGAAGTAGCTATAAACGCTTTTAGCGAAAGTCGGCCGCGGGGTATTTAGTAATAGCTTATATAGTTTATATATTAATTTTCCTAAGATATAGCAGTGAAATCGGAAGCTTAATATACTAGAATATTATTAAGATTAATAATAAACGCGGAGTAAAGCCGCGTAATTTAAAAGTCTAAGTCGCGGCTTATAAAGAAAAACATAAGCTAAGGAAGTGTAAAAGTTTAATTATAATTACTAAGGACACCGGCAGTAAATAAGGTAGCCGCGTTAAATTTTATAGATATAAAGTATACTTTCGCAAGGTTAATAAAAATTTATATAGCGCCGCGGCTAGTAATAATATAAGCGGCTATTATAATAAGAATAAAAGTAGTAAAGGCGTTATTTTCCGCTATTATAACTAAATAGTTAAAGTAAAATACTATAAAAAGCAAAATACTAGCTATATTAGTATTAAGGTAAAGTAGTAAACTATTACTTAACCTTTTCTATATTTAAAGAAATAACCCTTATTACTATAATAATAATATCTTTATTCCTTTATAAAATAGTATTAATACTAAAGTAAACTACCGCTAGAAATACTATAGTTTTATTAGAAAAAACAATATATTTTATAACTTATAATATTAATAGTATTAGCCTTATAATTTAGCCGACGGCCCTATTTTAAGGAGCTTAAGCGGTGTTTTGCTTATACTTATAAATATTAATAATATTTAAGATATTATATTTAAAAATAGCATATTAATAATAAGGAGTTACTAAAAATCTTTTAAAATTTAAAATTATAAAGGGCCTAGCTTCTATAAGTATATATAGTAAATACTAACTTAATAAAAACTTAAAGGTTATAGTAAAGTTATATGCTATAATAAAGGCTTATTTAGCCGCTATTATAAAGGCGGGGATAAAATCTTTATATTAAATAGCGGCGAGGATATTATAGATTTTTATTATTTTAGCGGCGGAAATATTATTATTAATAATAGCGTAAAAGGCCTTAGCTAAAACTAAGGCGGCTTTAATAGTGCTTTAAGCATTATTAGTAAGGTTATTATAATAAAAGAATATATTGCTTATATATAAACAGAGAGTAGCGAGAAAACTAAGGCGCTACTTAGTGCACCTAAAGCAACCACCTATGTTTTATTAAAAAGCTAATTAGCGGCTTATTAAAGTAAAGCGGACGATATTATTGATAATACGTAATAATATATTTAATAAGTTTAATAAGGAAATAGCATAAGTAAAAGTAGAAAGTAGTAAAAAAGTAAAGTAAAGATCTTAGTTTAGCGGGCAACGATAAGTAAAGCGTAGTAAAAATAAGGAGAAAGTACTTAAAAAGCTAAGAAACTTAAGACTAAGCGTATATAGCTTAGCTATTAGCGTAAAGCGGCGGGGAAAGAAAGTATTAGCACTAAAGTAAGCTAAAAGCTAATTAAAAGCGAAGTAGTAAATACTATTAATACTTTTACTAAATAAAAAGTTATATCTTTTATAATAGGAATATAAGAGAATTCTTAGTATAATAAGGGATTATTATTCTTTTACGCTTTAAAAAGCATAGTATTAACTTTTAGCGTGCGGAGGAAGTTAGGTTTACTACTATATAACTAGGTTGCTTAGCTAGACCTATTAAAAGTATAGTAAAGTAGTTAATAGTTAACTTACTTTTAATATAAGTAATAAAAATATTATAAAAGGGAAAATTTAAGATTAAGAAGATAAGAAAAGCGAATAAAGGTATAAAGTAGTAAACGGCTAATAAAAAGGAGTATTAAGTAAGAATATAAAAAACCGCGGAGGATATATAAAAAAAGGTAAAAGAATAAACGTATATAGGAAAATATAAAGAATAAGTAAGACTACTAATACATAAACTAAGCGAAGGGGCTGTTATTATAGCAATAAATTAAGGCGGCGTAGCCGTATAATCTATAGTTAATATAATTATAATTACTATAATTTCTCCCTTAACTATAACGGTTTATATATTACTAGTATAAGAGTATACTTTTAGCAGGTTATAGTAATTCCTTTATTTAATAACTCTTGTTACGCCCGAAACTTATCGATTAATCCGATTTATATAAAGTCTTTAGTAAGTACTAAGAAGTTATAACTATTAAGCTATTCTTTTTAAGCAATAAAGAATTCTTTATAGGCGGTATTATATCCGTACTTTTTTCTATAAGAATTAAAAATATAGTAAACCTTTTAATAGTTAGTTTTAAGTTTTAAGCTAAACTAGTTATTAATAACGTTTACCGGTTTTAGCTAAAAGATAAATATAACTAAGGATATATTTATAAATTTATTTATATTTAACTAGTAAGTAAAATAGCTAATATATTTTTTAACTTTAAAAAGCTTAGTTTATTATTTTTTAAGTTTCGCTATATAGCTATTAGCGATATAGTAGCTTTTAATAAGCTATAGCTAAGCTTAATCGCTTAGTCTTAACTTAAGCATCCGCTATTTAACGTTATACTAACATTTTAAAGTAGCTTAATCGTAAGCTAGCTAAATCCTAGCTTAGTCTTTAAAAACTTAGCAATTAATAGCCCCGGCTTAGTCTTTAAAGTATTATAAGACGTCGTTTATATATTAGCTTATAATAAGCTCGCTTAAAGATATTAAAATAACTACTAAGTAAAAAGTATTTAAAAAAACTAAAAAAAGTAGTAAAGCTTTAGCTTAGCATTTATTAAAAAGGGGTATTATAAAAATCGTAAAGCAACTTCCACTATTTAGTTTTAGCATTTTAATAAACTATTTGTTGAAAAGTACTAAGCTATAAAAATTAGTAGTTTAAATTTAAACGCGTCTTTATATAAACTTTAAATCTTAGTTAAAGATATTTTAGCAGGGAACTCCTTAATTATAATAAATAAGCTTATTATAAAGCGTTTATACTTATTTATTAATAGTAAAATAGTTATAGCTTAAGAGGAGAAAGTTGTTTTAAAGAATTTATTTATAACTATAAGTAAAGTAGTAAAGTATTTATAAAGCGGCGTTGCTTATAAAAGTCTTTTAAAAGAAATACTTAACAGACTAGTAATAAAGTTTATAGTAATAGTATATAACGGGATACTTAAGGAAAAAATAAAGATTAATTTCTTTATTAGCTTTAAGTGGTTAATTAAATTATAATAATAAATATCGTATTTAGCTAACCGTTTATAAATTTATTAAGAAAGCTAAGAGATAATAAAGTTTATAAATAGTTCTTTATATATATATTAGCGGCTAAGGTAAAACTAAAAAAGGTCTTTGTT
This sequence comes from Ophiocordyceps robertsii, assembly GCA_027405785.1. Taxonomy (NCBI): domain Eukaryota; kingdom Fungi; phylum Ascomycota; class Sordariomycetes; order Hypocreales; family Ophiocordycipitaceae; genus Ophiocordyceps; species Ophiocordyceps robertsii. The sequence continues at coordinate 3,452 of JAPEBW010002674.1, read as the reverse complement.
TTTAATAATTAGGTTAATATAGAATTTAAAAATATATAAGCGGCGGCGCTTATTAGTTTCTTTAAGATTTATAAACTATTAATAAGAAAAAAAGATAACCCTTTTTATAACTTTTTAATACTAAGCTATTTAAAGATAAGGCTTAATTTATTATTTAAAGCGTACGCTTTTTTAATTTCTTAGCGGAGTATTAAGATAATAAGAGCTTTAATTATAAGGTAAACTTATTTTATAAGAGCCTTATTTTCTTAAATATAGTTCAGCTTCTTATCTTAAATAAGTATAAGCTCCTTAATAAGGAGCTAAAAGAAAAAGTCTACAGAGATATTTTTAGCTTTAGAAATATAATAAACTTAAAGGGAAAACTAGCTTAAGTATTAAAAATAAAACGTTAAGCGGTTATTACTTTTTATACTAATAGTAGAAAAAGATTACGACTTAATAATAAGATAAGTAATAGTATAGTTAGTAAGAACTACTACTTTTTCTTACTTTATATTAATTAAGTAAGGTTAAAGTTTTTAGTATACTTATACTAAGTAAGCGACTTTTAATTTTATAAGCTAATAATAGAATTTGCCGCTTAATAATTAGCGGCTGAAGTATATAATTAAGCGGAGGCTTTTTTAAGCGGCTTTTTCTTTAGCTTTTAAGAAGTACTTAGCGCGATATAAAATATAATAATATAAAACTTAAATTTATAGCTTATATTTAACTAACTAAAAAGTTGCTTATATAGGTTATAGTAGTATAATACTACCTTACAAGTAGGTGCTATAATTATTTAGTAAAAGACTTAAAGCTCCGCCGCGGTTAAAGTAAACTTAATCTTAGTTATAAAATACGCTTAAGCTTACCCGCTAAAATGCTACTTATTATTTTATATAGTTCTTAAACTCGGCAGTCTTTTGTTTTTACGGCGGGGTAATTTATTAAGCGAAGTTAATAATAAAGTACTAAAGCTAGTTAATAAAGCTAATTTATTTCTTTAGCGCTTTAAAAGTATTAAAAAAAGAGACAGTATAAAGGGTATATATATATTTATTAGTATTTAGAAAGCTAACCTTTTTAACTTAGAATATAAAGAGGCAAGTTAAGGGATATCTAAAAAAAGATTTATTAGTAAAAAAGGAAAGGTTATACTTAGTAAAATGTTAAAAGATTACTATTAAATAAGCTATATACTCCGTCGCGGAGTTAAAGAAAATAACAATATTATCGATATACGCCGCGATATAGTTTATATATTTATATAAGATCTAGTTTATAAATCTTTAAACGTAGGCTAAGGAGTTTTTATAACTTATAAAGGCTACTATAAAGCGCTTAAGGCCTTAGTAAGTTACTATTATAAAGCGTTCTTAGTATTTAAAATAGACGAGAAATTAGTGGAAAAATAAGTAAATATTTATTGTAAAAAATAACCTTTAACTACGAAGCTTTTAAATTATATTAAACGAAAGCGGTATAAAGTAAGTATTTAGTATTTCGACGCTATTAAGTACTTAAAGATTAATAACTATATAGCTTTTTTTATTACTGTTTACTAATCTTTAAATAATAAATACTAATTAAGTAAATAAAGTAGTCTTTTTAGCTTACTTTATCTTACTTTTTTTTAAAAAGCTTATTATACGTTAATTTAATAAAGTCTTAGTTCTTTTAGTTTAGTAGATATACTTATAATACTAGCTTAGTTTAGTGCTAATTGTCCGCTAAAATTATCTTTAAATAATAGTTAAAGTAAACTTAAATAGTGCTTTAGTTTTTAAATAATTAAAGGATATTATTAGTAAGCTAGTAAATAGAGTAAGTAAGCTTTAAGTCTATATTATATATTTTTCTCACGTCTTAAAACTTAACTTTTAAAAATAATATTTCTTATTTAATACTTAGCCTTAAGTAAGAATTAAGCTTTAAATCTTATAATAAAAGTTTGCCGGCCGGCTAATTTATATTATTAGCGTTGTTTAAGCCGCTAACGGCAGCGGTATTATTTAAATTATTAATAGTGGCTTAAGGCTTAAGGCTTTATATAAGTAAGCGATATTAAACTAATATTTATAAACTATACTTAATTATTAAAGTTCACTATAGTATTAATACGTTAGCTTTAACAAAGTTATACCGGCTACTTACGTATCTTTACTATAATAAGTAGCTAGTTTTTAGTAGAAAGATTATAAGTAAGCTTATTTTCATTTTAAAAGAATATAAGGTTTAATATTATAAAGAATTCTTTTATTATAATAAGAAACCTTATTATTATACTAAGTAAGATAACTATATTAGCCGCGCTTTAAATAGTATGATATATATAAGGCCTTTAATAAGTTATCTATAGATTAACCTTTAAGTCCGCTATAAGCTTTAATAATAATATATCTTATTAAATTTATAACGTTGACTTAGTATAAAATACTTTATAAATAACTAAGTAGTAGTTTTATAGTAAGCTTATACGTAATTTATACCTTTATACGTTTAGCTTTAATAGTAAGCTACTTATATTAAGTCTTAAGAATGCAAATATTTAATTTTACTTATCCCTTTATAGACGTTTAGCTAATATTAGCTAGCGGCTTAATTTAAGTAAGATTAATAATAATATTAATAAGGCGCTAAAAGAAATCTTATAAAGTATAATAGCAGTTAGCTCTTATATTATTATATATATTTTGCTAATTAGTTAGCCTCGGTTTCCTATAGATTATAATTTAAACGTATATAAATTAAGATAGTTTATTTAATAAGTTAATAAGTTTAGCGGGTTAAATTTTAATTATAAGTATATTTATAATAAAAACCTTATTCCGTAAGTAATCCTAAGTACTAAAAGTACTAATATCTTATAAAGTAGATACCGCTAGATAAAAAGGAGTAACTAGTAAAGTAAATACCGCTAGTTATAAGTTATAACTATTAAAGTAAATACTAGTAGTTATTAAGAAAGACGATATAGCTTAATAGTTAAAGACGGCTAATATCGGCTATAAGCGGTATAGGTTAAATACGCCTATATTAAGCTCAAGCTAGCTTCGGCTAGTAACGGGATTAATATTAAATAGGTCGACTAATACCTTATATAATTAACTAATACCTTATATAAAGCTAAGGTAAGAGGCCTCCTTTTAAAAAAGGATAAAATCTTATAAAAGGTTTTAAGATAAGGATATTTAGTCTTATAAGCTAGTCGTAAGTAATAAAGTATATATTACTTATAACTAGTAATAAAGATAGTATAAGCTATTTCTATTAGCTTAAAAAGTAGTTTAGTAACTTTATAAGTTATATAAGGTATAAGTTATAGATTAGTATATAAAAGCATATAAAAGTATATTAAAGGAAAGCCTTTTAATAGCCTAAAAAGGGTAGAAAAGGAGGTCTTTCCTCCTTTTCCCCTAACTTCTTTCCTTTCCTTCTTTTTTCTTCTAAAGCTAGTTTTAATACGA
>JAPEBW010002673.1:0-10194 GCA_027405785.1 Ophiocordyceps robertsii | reverse complement strand
TAAGGACGTAAGGAGATTTAACCTATTAAGACCTTTAAAAGCATTCTTTAACGAAGTCTAAGAAGATAATAAAGCTAGTATGTTTTAAAGAGTAAACCGTTTTATCGACTTTATCCGCTAAAATGCTAGTAAAGGTAAAACCTACGTAGATAAATTAGCTATTTAATTGCCTTCTTTTTTTTAAGGAAGTGCGGCGGAATAGTATTCCGGGGACCTTTTAAACCTATAATAAGAAGAACTTAGCGAGCCCGGCGTTAAACTAAGCTAATAGATATTTACTTTATAAAAACGGTTCGGAATCCGCTTAAATATAATAATATAAGCACTTAATAAAAAGCACTTTACTATTAAAGATATAGTAATAAGATCCGACTTTAAGTCTTAGATATCGCGCTGATAATATAAAGCTAAGGCCGCGCTTTATTAACTAAACTACTTAATTATAGTAATCTACTAAAAGCTAGATATCTACTTATAAGAATCCTTATAATATTTAGTAAGGAATAAGGATATTAATAAATAAATTAACGAATATAAGGAAATTCTTCCTTAGCTATAAGTTAAATATACTTAAGGATCTTAAAAGCACTTATTAGCGCGAAAGAAATAAGTCTAACTTATAAAAAGGTAAGGGCTAACTAGCCGTACCCCGTATATACTTAAAGGATAGTTTAAGACGCCTTAGCTATTTATTAAAGGATCGCTAAGACTAAAGGTTATATTTTTAGACCGCTTAGTAAAAGTAGATATACCTCGGGCCTTATAGCGCTCGCTAAGTTAAGGAAGAAACCCGCTTAAATAGCTAGGAATATAAGTTAAGGTCCTTTAGCTTAAGAGAGAAAGGACTTTTAAGACTATACGCTTGCTAAAGCTAAAGCTAAAACGGGTATACCCCGCGACTAAAAAAAGAACTACAGCGGAGACTAATAACTATTTAAGGGATAAAGAGTATAATATAAAGGGAGCTTAGTTAGATACTAATAAAAGCTTAAAGGAAACCGTAATCTATACTATAGTAGACTTAGTATAGGAGGCTAATAAAGCGTGCGGATTTTACGGCGAAGTATTCCCCTTAAAGAATAAGCTCTATTAATATATTAAAGATAAACACCCCCTTAACCTTAACTAAGACGTTGCTATATAAAGACGTAGCTTAGTATAGTAAGTAGTTATTTAAAAGCTATAAAGCATTTAAATAGTTAAGGCTTCCTTTAACGTTTAGCTATTAAACCTTAATAAGCCGTTACGATTTACTTATAAATACTTACTAATCTATAAAAAAGAAAGGCTTAAGATAAGTATTAAAGCTTATATAGATACTAAAGTAAACTAAAGCCTTATTTAAGCTAACTTAGTAAAGACCTTTTAAGATATAACTATAAACTCCTCTTAATAAATTCCTATTTAAGGAGTAAGAAGAATAGCTACCGTTAAATAGGCGGAATTTACCGCTTATATACTAAGAAGGCTAGATAGTAGCCTCGCGGTTATAAAAGTAAGGATTAGCGCTTAAATAGTAAAACGCTTAGCGGCTAATATATTACTTAGCTAAGACTTTTTAGTTCCTTACTAAAAGGACCTTATTAACTTTATATTAGTTTTACGGATTAAGGCCTATAAAGGGATTAAAGCTAAAGTTAAAATAGTTTAGCTAAGACTAGCGGTACGTAAACGGGTAATCTACTTAGTTATTACGACGATTTTAGCTAGTTTTAGCTACGCTTTACTTATATAGGTTTAGGCGCCGCTATTAAGGCATAATAGCGTATTTTTCCCCGATAACCTTAAGCTCGGCTAGATAATAATATAGAATTATACGAGCTTTACGGCGATAAACTATTTTAAGGAACTATTAATACTCCGTTAAAGCTAAAAGGTAAAGATAATTACGGACCTTAATAAGTAGTTCTAGCTATATAAGGAGGTCGATGCTATTACTCCCTTAGCGGAAGCCTTTATAGAAAATCCGGATAAAATAAACCTTACTAAGGACTTCCTATAAAAGGATCTTACTATAAACTATAAACTTAAAATCGGCCGAACTAAGGACCTACTTAAACTTACTACTAATAAGGGCGTCCGGATCTATGCTAAAGACTTAAAATACGTATTAAAAGTCTAAGATATCCTTTAATCGTTTCCCCGCCTTTAAAAAGATAAGGGAGTAGTATATATAGATAAATCCGAATATATATATATTCCTTTAATAAAAGAATAGCAATACTAATAAGTCGTATTAAGATTATACTTATTAAGCGATAAAGATAAGAAAGTAGTAAATATAATATTTAGCTAGCTAATAGCATAAGGCCGATTAAAACGAGTTTATAAGCTAACCTTATTTATAGCGTTAGTATTCGTAGTATAAAAGATAGTAAACGGAAAGGAGAAAGGATAAGTAGTTATAGACTTATAGGGGATTAACGCTATTATTACCTTAAACATATACTTAATGCCCCTTTAAAGCAATATAATTAAACGCTTTTAAGGAAATAAGTTTATTAATATAGTAAACGTATAATCGTTTTTCTACTAGTTTTTAGATTACTAAGATTACAGGGAAAGGTTTATAGTTATAAGCTATCGCGGGCTAAAAAGATTACTAATAATACTTATAAGCTTTAAGAACTCCTTAGTATATATTTAAAGGTTTATCGATAACGTCCTTAGTAGATACTAAGAATACGTAGCGGCTTATATCGACAATATTATTATTTACTTTAATACGGCTAAAGAATACCTTTAATATTTAAAGGCCGTATTCCGCGCCTTTTACGATTATAATATTACCTTATTTAAACTAAAGTTCTTTTTAGTATACTTATCCGTATAGCTCCTTAGATTTAAGGTAGACGCTATTAGCTTAATAAATATAAACAAACGTATATAAGCCTTAAGGGATATCGCGTTTTTAAAGAACCTTTAATAGCTTAAGAAATAAATCGGCCTTACTAAGTAGCTATACTATATAGTCCCGTATTTCGCTAAGGAAGTCGACGTCCTATAAAAATAAAAGACGGAGCTACTTTAAGTAAGATAGGAAGAAGGAGTCCCTTTAAGGGGCTAAGAACGGGCTTAATACGCTGCGAAAGCCGCTTTCTAGCCTACTTTAAAAGAAAAAGAGGCCTTCGCGATTTTAACTAAGAAACTTACTAAGCTTTAAACGATTTAATACTTCGACCCCGCTTAATAACTATTTATCTAGATCGATATATCCTAAGAATATAAAGTAGCGGCTATAGCTTTTTACTTAAAAGAAAGCATAGAATAAGATAAAAAGACGCTACTAGCCCGGACTAAGGTTTAGCTTATTGTTTACTTAAGCCGCGCCTTTTAAAGCGGAAAACCTTAATATTAGCCTACGGAACTTAAAGTAGCTAGTTTAATATAAGCAGTATATAAGCTACGCACTATAGTACTATTTATAAGAACGCTATAAGTAATCGTCTTTACTAACTATATAAGTACTTATAGAATCGTATACTAGAGATCCCTATTTTTTACTAGCATAAAATCTAACGATAAGCTAGTCCTTACGTTTTAATACTTAAGCTAATTCCCGCTTAAGGTATGCTATATCCTAAGCATTAAAAATATTATACCGGACGCGCTCTTATATCTACCGCACTAAGACGATAGGCCGGTATCCTTAAACTAAGAAGGGGAATTAAAACGTATTTAAGAAGATAAGATAATAGACTGCGTATTCCTTTACGCGGAAGTATTAATTAAATTACCGCTCCGCTAAAAAATAATTAACGGATATATAAAAGATATATAGTAAGTAAAAATTATAGCGTAGCTTAGCGATAAGGATAAAGTCTTTAAACTCCTATTCCTTTAGTTATAAGGGTTACTATACTTTACGGAGAATAACGGACGCCGGAGACTATATATCCTTAAGACCTATACTAAGAAGATCGTTAAAAACGCCTACGCTAAATACTTTTATACTAGCCGCACCTATATATAGTAAGACTTATTTAAAGGCTTCTTAATCTTATAGCTTAGTAAATATATAAATAAGGTTATAAATAGCTATAATACTTACTACCGCAACTAAACTAATTAAAGTAAGACGCTAAGGTAGCTTATCCCGATTTAAAGCCTACCGGTTTTATACTATATAATAGCGATAGACTTTATTACTAAGCTTTTAGTAGTTTAAGCTAAATAATCCTTATAAAAAGATCCTATAAGGAACTTTTTTAATACCTTACTAACTATAACTAATAAATTTTTAAAAATATATTTCCTTATCTTAAGCAATAACTAGTTTATAGCGGAAGACTAAGTATAAGCGTTATATACTAAACTACTCCGCGCTAACTAAAGGATTTTAAAGGGGATAATCTTTAACTAAGATATAAAGTTTACCTTAGCATTTTAGCGGACCTTATAATAAGCCTTTAGATTAAAGCTTTTTATATCTACCGCTTAGTACCTTTAAACTAACGGCTTATTAAAAAAGCGAAACTAAACTATAGAAATCGCGCTATAATTCTTTACCGCTAATTTCCTAAACCTACGCTAAACTAATATGCTAATCGCCTTTTAGTTTAGCCTTAATAATTCCTTCTCCTTAATAATTTATACGGCCCTTAGTAAGCTTATTATAAGGATAAAAATAAATAACGGCCTCCGGTTTTTTAGTAACTACTTATACTTATAAAACTAAGAGGTCTTATAAGAAAAAGCTAGGTTAGCTATCGCTTACGCTTAAGCCGCTATAAAGGATAAATATAATAAGAAATACCGCCCGCTAGAATTTAAGCCTAGCGATTAAGTCTAGCTATAGCTTAATAAAGGCTACTATATTGCGGACGGCAAACTAATAAAGCTTTAAAAAAAACGCACTAGGCCGTTTAAGGTTACCGCTAAAGTAAGATAGCTTATATACCGGCTAGATATAAAAAGGTCCCTTAATATATATCCGGTCGTTTTAGTAATATAACTACGCTTAGCGGATAAGCTAGCTATATACTTAAAATTAGTTTAAGACGAAAAGATACCTTACCCGGATAAGTAAGAAGTAAAACGAATCTTATAAAGCTATATAATAAAAAAAGGCGGCGGAAAGCTAAGGAAGGAGTTCTTTATAACTTAAAAAGGCTAGCTAAGTAGCTATAACTTATAGGTAAACGAAAAAGCGGTTTTCTTACTAAAGATCGTAAAAGCCTTCGAAAAAGCATAAAAAGAGTTAGCTACTTAAGTAGTTTAGACGAGAGTATAACGCGCGGCCCTTATAACTTAATATAAAACTCTTTAACTAAGAGAATTAAGCGGTTAGGCCTAAGTATAAGACTTAAAAGCGGCTATAAGTTATAAAAAACTATAACTTATTATACTTAAAGTAATTAGTTATTTTAATAATAATATACCGCCGTTTACCTTAAGTAATAAAGCCTTTTTAGCCTTATAGTATACTTATTTAAATTCTCTCCGCCGCTTACTTTTTTTCCTTTCCTTTTTTCTTTTTATAACTATATTTCCCTTTACTACTAGCTATAGCCCGCTATACCTCGCTTACTCCTATATATATAACCTTTTTTACTTTAAGCCTACGATCTTTATACTTCCGTTCTAAGTCTTTTTATCGTTTAATATCTCTTATAGCTAAGACTAGCTATTTTATAACTACTTTTTTAGCCCGTTTTTTTATAAGCCCCTACGCTTTTAATATAAAGGATATAAATAAGCTCTTAAGCTTTATAAAAACGAGGCGGCTATCTTTTATAGCCTTAAGTCCTTTAATAAAAGTTAAAACCTTTAGGTTTAAGCTTCTATATAAACCTATACTACTTTTTATAGCCGCGCTTAAGCTAACGGATTTAACCTAGATTATAGTACTATAAAGAACGGCTTATACTACCTTCTTTAAATACTTAACTTAAATAACTTACCTCTTAGCCTTATACTATAGCGAGGTTTAAATAGCCGGTTTCGCGGCAACTTAGCTATACCTCCTGCTTAGCTCTTATTATCCGGAAGCCCCCGCCGCCTATATATTTTTTAAGGTATAGCCGGAAATCTTTATTAATAAAATAACTAGCTAATACTTAACGCTTTAAGGTTAGCTAACCTCGCTATAGTCTTAAGATTTATAGTAGCCGCTATAGCTAGCGGAAACCCGCTTTAGCTAAATAACTAAAATAACGTCCGCGCTATCCTTAACTATATATTTAAAGCTTAGCTTAACTAGTTTATAGCTAGGTTTATAGCGGCCTCTTAAGCGACTACGGCTAAAACCCTATCTCGCTTCGCACGCGGTCTAGCCTATGCTATAAAATCCCCTTCTTAGCTTATAGCTATAATAGGCCTTAATAACTTATTTAGTCCTACTTAGTAAACGCTTTTCCCGCTTACCGCTACGCTTAGCCTAGCTATATAAAGGCGTATAAGCGCCTTATTATAGTCTATCCGCTATCCCTCCTTAACCGGAGGAGATAGTAATAACTAGCCTCGCGATATATTCCGGCGCCTAATCTTATAAAAGCTGCTAATAGTAACTAATATAATCCTTAATAGACTTAGCTTCGTAAGCCTATACTTTAGTAATAAGATTATAATAATTAAGAGTTTCCGCTTAGCTATAAACTATATTAAGTTCTACCTATAGGCTTACGAAGAGTTTAAACGCGACTTAACTTTAACTTAAGTAATAAAGTTTTTAAGCTTCGATATCCGCTTTATCGGCCGTACTAACTACGCGCTTTATATTCTTACCCTTAAGGCCCCCTTTATATAAAGGTTCTTTAAGACTATTAAGCACGTTTAAAACCTTAAAAGTAAGGAGTTAAGCATTAAGGCTATTAAGGACCTTATTACCTGCTTTTAAGTAAGAATATAGATATTTAATACCTTAATGCTTACTATACTTATTAATATTAACGGGACGGCTTACCTTTACCTTAATACCTTCTTAATAGCTAGACGCGCGTTAGTTAGCGGAAAGGTATAGGTAATAGCGCCGCATAAGAAAGATAATAAGTTAAAAAGCCTAGCGATAAAGAGCGGGGGATAACTATAATAGCGGTAGTAAGTAGGATATAATATCTCGCTTATAGGCGGCCTATAAAGCTAGTAAGTAAAACGAGAGATTTAGCGGAGGGATAAAAACGGCGTAGGAAAGGTAAGTAAGATAATAATATAAGATAAGGCCTAAATAAAGCTAGTCTCTTATAATATATCCCGCTAAGGAACTTAAGCATTCCTTAGCGCGGAGACTCCTTACTGCTTAGTAAGGGCCTAAATATATACTTTAAAGGAAAGTTAGAAAAACTTTACTATAAGTTCTAGCTAAACGTATTAATTACCTTTATAAAGACGAAGCCGTATAATTAAATATAAAGTAAAGATTTATAATAAAGCCGCTTATTAACTATCTTAAGCTACTTAGCTATTATTAGCCGGATAGGCCGAAAACACTATTAAAAAAATAAGGATAGCGCACTATTAATATAGTATAAAGACGCTACTACGAAGCTATTACTTAGCACCCCCTTTACTTTATCCTTACTTTAAACCGATAAGGATATCGGCTTTTCTTTCTTACTTAAAGAAGTTATTATAAAATCTAAACGGCTACGCTTAGACTCCTTACTTTACTTTTAAGGAAGCCTTACGGAACCCCGCGATAAAAACGCTTAAAGTACGCACTATAAAGGCTCGCTTAAAAAGATATAATAAACATTACCGGTCGGACCCCGCTAAGGTTTTTAAGATATAACTACGGAGGGTTAAGAGCTTACTTAACTATAGTTTATAACGTTTTTAACTATAGGAGATACTATAAAAACTATTAAGCGGATTTTATTAGTATTTTTAGAGGATTTTTAAAGATTTCCGCGGGATATCCTAACTATAGTTCGACCTATTTTTAACTATAAAAGTACCTTAAAAGATATAAAATAAACCTTATCGCGATTTTTAAGGGATATTTAAGGATATTTAAGGGATTTCCCTAATTAAAGTTTATAGTGTTTTTAACTAGGCTTATACTTAGTTTATTAAGCGATTTTATAAGGATATTTACGGTTTATTCTATGCACTATAGATAGTATAGTTAAAGATCCTTAAAATTAGCTTAAAGAACTAAGTATAAAGTAGCTAGCTATGCTTTTAAGAATAAAGAAGCTTTTTACTATTTCTAAACCCTTATATATATTTATATGTGGTAATTAGTTTATTATACCGGCCCGACTAGCGGTAATTAGTTTATAGTACCGGCCTTAACCGGCGGTAATTAGTCCGTAGTACTAGCCTAACTAGCGGTAATTAGTCCGCGCCCTGTCCCCTTATCCTCGCGCCGTAAGGCGTAGTATAAAATATAAAGCTCTTGTTCTATTTACTTTAAAGAATAGTAAAGATAAAGAAAAAACTTGACTTTATATTAATTTTAAAGAAAGAAATAACGATATAATAAAAGACTAAACTTTATTACCTCTTATAAGCGAAATAAGAGATAGATTAGCTTATAAGCAGTAGTATATTAAGGTTAACCTTAAATCTGCTTATAGCTAAAGACGTATTAAAGAAAGAGATAAATTTAAAACCGCCTTTAAAACGTAATACGGACTTTACGAATTTTTAGTTATGCTTTTAAGATTAACTAATATACTAATAACCTTTTAAAAGAAAATTAATAGTATATTTAATCCTTATTTAAACCGATTCTATACGGCTTATTTAAATATTATTATTATATACTTTAATACGCTAAAGCAATACTATAAAGAAGTAAATATAGTGCTAAAAGCGTTAAGAAAAGCTAGCTTATATATTTTACTAAAGAAATATAGCTTTTATATATAAAAGGTAGAATTCTTAAGGTATATAATTTCTCCTTTTTATATAAGGATAGACCTTGAAAAGATTTTTATAATTTAAGATTAGCTAATTCTTATAAATATTAAAGAAATTTAAAGCTTTATAGGATATATAAATTATTATAGGAAGTTTATATTAAACTTTTCTAAGATAATTATACTAATATTATCGGTATTAAAAAAGGCTAAACAGACCCTTTTAAGTAGAACTTAAAAGCAAATAAAGCCTTTAAAAAGATAAAAGAATTACTTATTAAATAGCTTATATTAAATACTTATAATATAAAGAAGCCGTTAAAGTTAAAAACGGATGCTTTTAATTTTATATTAAGTGCGTAGCTAAGCTCGCGCGATAAGAATAATATTTTTAAACTTATCGCGTTTTATTTAAAGAAGCTAGTAAGTATAGAAATTTATTACTTAATTTATAATAAAGAATCCTTAGCTATTATATATACTTTTAACAAATTTCAGCATTATATTTTAAAGAATAAATATAAACTTAAGGTTTATATAGATTATAAGAATATTAGTTATTTTACTATAATATAGTAGTTAAATACTAAGTAAATAAGATAGGCTAAATTCCTTTTAGAATTTAATTATAAGATTATTAATAAGAAAAGTTTTAAGAATAACTAAGCTAATATAATTAGCTAATAACTAAACCTTATTAAAAAAAAGAGCCCTATAAAAAGAGCTTATTATTTCTAAATAATAATAGTAGTTTAAAGTTAAAGATATTATATATACTATTTAACGTATAAGGAGATCTTATTACTTTAAAATTACTTAAGAACTTTTATAAGAACCTAGATAAAAAAAATATAAAAATCTTAAGTAAGAGGGAAAAATAGTGTTTTATAAGAATAAGCTATTTCTTACCTTAAAGACTAAGAAAACAGTTATAACGGATTTTTATTCGCACCCTTTATAAAGATATTAAGGTATTATAAAAACTTATAATAAGATTAAAAACTATTATAATACCTATAACCTCCATAAGAAAATCTAAGGAGTTATTAAGTTATATAAAATATATAATAAAAGCAAGACTATATAATATAAGCCTTATAGTAACTTAATTCCTTTAAAAGTTCCGTTAAGACCTTAAGACTTTATAGCCTTAAACTTTATTACGAAACTACTAAAGTTTATAGATCTTACGACTAATATAAAATACGATTTTATTTTAGTTATAGTTAATCGTCTTACGAAGTACGGCTATTTTATTTTAACGTATAAAGCTATAAATATAGAAAAGTTATCTTATACTTTTATAAGATATATTATAGTTAATTAAGGACTTCTAAGTTTTATTATTTCGAATAAGAATAAAAAATATATTTCGAATTCCTAATAAAGT
>JAPEBW010002672.1:0-10197 GCA_027405785.1 Ophiocordyceps robertsii | reverse complement strand
TTAAGTAGGCTCTTAACCCTCCGTAGTTATATCCTAGAAACCTTAGCGGGGTCCGACTAATAATATTTATTATATCTCCTTAAGCAAGCCTTTATAGTGCGTGCTTTAAGCATTCTTATCGCGGGGTTTTATAAGGCTCCTTAAGAGTAAAGTAAGGAGTTTAAGCGTAGCCGTCCGGATTTTATAATAAATTACCGCTAGTTAAGGCTCGTACTATAAACTAATTACTATTAGTTAAAGCTAAAATTATAAACTAATTATTGCTAATTAAGCTAGTATAATAAACTAATTACTATATATTAATATATATAAAGGTTTAAAAATAATAAAAAGCTTATCTTTTCTTTAAAGTATAGCTAGTTACTTTATACTTAGTTTTTTAAGCTATTTTTAAGGATCTTTTACTAAACTACTTACTATTTATTATTAATATATAAATAAACTATAAATATCATTAAAAAATTACTTAATAAACTAAGTATAAGCCTTATTAAAAATATTATAAACTATAATTAAGGAAATCCCTTAAATATTCTTAAATATCTTTTAAAAATCGTAATAAAGTTTATCCTATATATTTTTAAGTGCTTTTATAGTTAAAAATAGGCCGAACTATAATTTAAATACCTTATAAATATCTTTAAATATCCTTTAAAGATATTAACAGAATCCGCTTAATAGTTTTTATAAGATTTTTTATAGTTAAAAATATTATAAACTATAGTTAGATAGGCTTTTAAGCCTTTATAGTTATTTCTTAAAAACCTTAGCGAGGTCTTACCGGTAATATTTATTATATCTTTATAAGCAAGCCTTTATAATATATGCTTTAAGCGTTTTGATCTCGGGGTTTTATAAGGCTTCTTAAGAGTAAAGTAAGGAGTTTAAGCATAGCTATTTAGATTCTATAATATTAATATATATATATAACGCCGCTTATAAAATAAGCTATAAATTCTACGCTTTAATATCCGTATCTTTAATACGGTCTTAGTCTTAAGAAAAAAGCGCGTTTAGTATAGCAAAGTCTTAGCTTACTTTATACTTAATTTAAAACTTAAAGCGGGATAAGTACTTAGCTAAATAAGCTTACTAGTTTAAAAGGTATTAATAAGTTATAAAATACTTAAGGTTTTAGTAGTTTATAAGGACTTTAAAGCTTTTATAACTTTAAAGCTCCGCTTATTATTACTTAAAATAGCTAATAATAATAAGTATCTTTTTATTATAAATAGCGTAGTTTCTTTTTACTAAAGTTAGCTTTTTTAAGTTAAAGGCTATAAGCTTTTTTTACTTTTTTACCTTTTATAAAAGCATGCCTTTAAGCGCTTAGCTATTATAGTCCGCTTTTATTATAATAGTACGGTTAAAATCTTATTAAAGTAGTATTAAGGCTTACGAAAATAGGTCTTTAAGCGTATAAAACGCACTTTCTTATATAAGTCCTTAATAAAAAGCTACTTTTTTTTATAATCTTATTTAATAGTATAGTAATTTTAAAAAAACCTATAGATAAATATATAGTAATAGTTAGCAAAGCTTAAAAAGCTTTATATACTAGTTTATATAAAGTACCTTAGTCTTAACTCGCCTATATCTTAATAAGGTTTGCTTAAATACTTATACTAGTATAAATTATAAACTTAAGGTATTTTATATACTTTACCCTAAATTTATACTTATTTAAGTTAAGGTATAAGCTATATAAGTAAAGGCGGTTTAAGACCTTTTATACCTTTTATATATAGTTCTTATATAAGCCGCTGCTATAAATAAGGATATTATTAATATAAGTAAAGGCGAACTTATTAAGGAAGTTATAAAAAACGTTATTAATATTATATTAAAAGGTAGCTAAGGCCTTAATAAGACTAAAAAGGGTTACTAGCTACTTAAAGAAGCTATAATAAGTATAAAAAGCTGTTTTTTACTCCTCTTTTTTTTATTATCTATACTTTATAAAATGCTTATATAATATTAAACTTAGTAAATTTCTTTGCTTTTAAGACGTTACGGAGTATGTTAAAGATAAAAGGAAGCGGGTAATAGTTTAGCTATATAATCGCGTTAAAGGCTTAATAATTATAATTAAAGTAAATTCCGCTTTTAAGTTTTTAGATAAAGAGTATTAAAGCGCTTACCTTAAAGCTACTTACCCGGATAAACCCCTTATTTAAAAGGTCTTAAAGCGTCTTCTTAAGTACTAATAGCTTAGCTTATAATATACTATATAGCGGCTTAAAAGGCGCGGGGAACTCTCTTCTTTACTTATTTATATAGATAAGAATCTTATAGTTAACTCCAAGCTTATAAAAGTTAAGCTTATTAGCCTCGCGCTTAATAAAAAGCAGCAATAAGTTATAAAAGCGCTATAAAATTACCTTTTATACGTTTATAGCCGATTTTAGCGTCTTAGTCTTAAAGGCCTTATTAATATTTATAAAGCTTATAGTATAAACCGCTATATTAGTAGCGGCCTTACCTTTTTAGCATATAAGCTATTAGACTATACTTATAAAAAGTAAAGTAAGCACCTTAAAGGTATTAGCTAGTTTAAAGATAGCCCGTATCTCCTTTAAAGCGCTATCTATATAGTATAGCTATATCTTTACTAAGCTAAACTATAACCTTTTTTAGTATAAGACTAAGAAGGACTATAAATATATAAGCTAAGGCTTCTTTAAGATTTAAGGGAATTTAAGCTTTAAGATTATATATATTATAATAAGCTTTATATAGCTAGCTCTTTTTATAACTAGCTAAGTAATACTTTTAATCTTTATACTTTTTATTATACTTAAAGCGCTTTTTACTTAGTATAAAGTAATCCTTTTAATAAGTACTTTTATTTAGCGTATTAACGCCTTATTTATTATAGTATAGCACTAATATCCCTTATCTATAAGCGCGGTAAGAAACTTAAACTTATTATATATAACTTATATTAAAGTAAGATCTTTTTTTATATAAACTACTAGCTCTTACTTTACTTATATTAATAACTATAGCTTTAAAGCTTATCTTTACCTTAAAGCTATTCTTTCCCTTCGCCTTAAAAAAAGTAAGGTCTTTATCGTTTAAGGTAAGTTAAGGTAATATACTAATTATTATAAAGCGGATTCTTATAAAAAGACGCTTTACTAACTTATATAAGCATTTTATAATAAAGTAAAAGCTCGTTTTATAATATAAGTATTACTTATTAGCACGCTATTTTTAAATCTTATCGCTAAAGACTTATTTAGCCTGCTATTAAGAAAACTAGCCCGCTAATATAAAAAAAGTTATAAATACTTTCTTTAAGCGTTTTATATAGTTAGTCTTTATTATAATTATAAGGGTATTGCTATTAATATTAATAGTAAGCGCGTTTTATAAGAGGGGGGTAACTTTATCCCCGCTATATAAAGTGCGCTTTTATAACTTTTAAAAGTAAAGCGTTTACTTATAGCTTTAAGCTACTTTTATAAAGCGGCTAACATACTTACTATATATAGATAGTATAATAATTAAGATAAGTAGCTTACGGAGCGTTAAAGTTATCGAATTCTATATCTATATTAGCTTCGCGCTATCTTCTTATATTATAGTACCCGCCGCTTAAAAAAAGGTTTTTTTAAACTTAAAGAAGAACTTTTTAAAGGCCTATTTATCCTGTTACTTAAGGGTATATAGCCTATCTTACGCCTTTTCTTATTTTTATATCTTGCTAAAGGCGTAAATAAAGTACTTAAAAAAGTTTTAAAGATCTTAAGAGCTCTTATAGCCCTCTTTTTCCTAAAAGCCTGCGATCCTCTATATTTAAGGCTTTAGTAGCGTATATAGAAAAGCATACTAAACAGCGCTATAGCTGCTATTAAGGCTATATTTCTTATTAATATAGTATTTCGCTTATAGCCGGCTTAAAAAGATATAAAAGCTCTTTAGATTCCCGTTTTATATTAGCTATAAAAGCGGCTTTTATACTATAATAACCGTAAGTACTATTCTTAGCGCGGTAGATATTATAAAAGTTAAAATAAGCTTTATAGTCGGCCCTGTTAATATAGCGAGGAAGTTATCTTTTTAGCCGGCTAACGTACCTTTTAACACTTTTAAAGCGTTCCGCAATAACTTTATAGTAAGGGCGTCGTCCCGCTCCGCTTAAACTAAAGCTCCCGCTATTATACTATAAAATAAGTTTATAATTAATAGCTTATATAATTCCGGAGTAAGTAAAGGCTAGTATATAGGTGCTGTTTATAGTATTATAATAAAAAGCTATAAAAAGCCTGCTTATATACGGCGGGTCCGTGCTTATATATATAGACCCGGCCCTCCTTATATAATTAACCTTAGGCTATATTTTAAGTCCTTTTAACCTTATAAGTTAAAGACTTTAATAATTACTAATTTAATTAAAAATAAAGATAATCTTAAGAAAAGAACGATAAGCTAATTAATAAGCTTAAAAAAGATATAAACCTTTTTAACTTAGCTATTAAAGATATATTTAAACAATATAGCGAGTATTTTAAGATAAATTAAAATCTTTATAATAAGAGTTATAATTTAAAGATACCACTAAAAGCAAAATAAATCTTTAAAGATATACTTAAAAACTAGTTAAAAACGTATTAAAAAAAGTATAATAACTTTAAATAATATAATAAGATAATTCGTATTTAAGGAGTTTTTATTAATACTATTATAATAAATGATTATGCTATTATTTAAGATTTAGTTTTTAAAGCTATTAAAAAGCTTAGTAACTTAAATAAACTAGTTTTAAGAAAAACACTAAGATCCTTAGTAATATAAATAAAATTAAGATTTACTAAAAATTTAGTAAATAAAGTAAAAAACTAATAGGCTTAAAAATAATAAAGCTATTTTTAAAGATAAAGAACTTACTTACGCTAAATAATAATTCTTAAAGTATAAAAATAACCTTTTTATTAAAATTAAAAAGATATCGCTATAAAGTATTAATAGATTATAGTATAATACTATTACGGGCTATGCTATAAGAAGAGCTATAATTATATTATAGCGAATAACTTAAAGTCGGGCTAATATATAGCTAAAGTTATATAAGACTTTACCTAAACTTAGCTTAAGTTCGACCCGAACTTAACTTAAGTACGGGCTACTTAAGCGACCTTTATAAAGTATAAAGCTACGTAGCTTAAATAGAGATTTCCTCTTTCTCTCTTTAGCTTTAGATAAACAATTATTCGGCTATATACTACTAAACTAAGTATATATAGGCCCTTAATATATTTAAAGCTCCTTTAGGATAAGGTTATATAACCTAAAAAGAGACTTACTAATTATAATATAGCGCGAGTAAGAAGCCTACTTAGTATAAAGGGGCTATGCTTAAAGGGCTTAAAAGGGAAGGCTAAAAGAGGCCGATATTTAAATAAGGGTTAAATAAGTAATCCTCTCGCTATAAGTAAGAGCTATTAAAACAAGCTACTAAGTTTAAGTAAGCTAGTAGTAAAATTAATAGCTAATAAGCTAGTTTAAGGCCTTAATATAAAAGCTAAAAAAGATAGTAAGGACGTATATATAAGAAGGGGCTGGCTTATTAATTAGTAGTTTAATACTACCTTATAATATAATAGCGGGGGCTATAACGCCTATAATAAAGAAAAAAGCAATAAAGAAAAAGGACTAATAAAAGCTACTCTTAGCGCTAAGGAAATTTAATAGCTAGCGTTACTATTTTATACCTTAAGCAAGATATATATAAAAAAAGTATAAGATCGACTAAGACTTCTTTTTAAGCTTAAAGGAGGTTTTTTACTTAATCTAAAATTGCTTAAATATAAGGCTATAGTAAACTATAATAACTTACTATAGTACCGGCGCGGATTAAGGTTATAATTAGTAAGAATTCCTTAAGTACCTTAATTCGATCTACTTTAATATCGATATTTTATCGCGGGCGGCGGCGGCTATCCGTATAATTAAATAAGGAGAGAACTAAACGTTCGCGGCGTTTCTTTTTAAGTTTAAGTAAAGGCTCTTTAAGGGAGGAGGGGGGTCGTGGCTATATAATATATAGATTATGTTCTTAAAAGGCGCCTTAAGCCTTCGCCTTAAGGAAGTACTCGCGATAGTTAACCTTTTAACTTTAAGCTTTTTAGCGTATATTAATTAAGTAGTATAAATCGCAGTAAAGCTAAAGAGGGTTTAGTAAATTAAGTAGCCGTTTTAAGGCTAAAAGAAAGTAATAAGGGGGGCGACTTAAGACTAAAAAGACTTAAAGGGCGATACTTTAATAAGTAAAATTAACGCTATAACTTAGCTAAGAGGAGGATAAAGCCGGCTTAATATATAGAAATATTTTGCCTATAAAGCAATAAGGTATATTGCCCGCTTTTATAAAAAGAAGAAAGAAGGAACCTTATAAGTAGCTATAGTTATAGCTAAAGAGGTAATTAAAGTAAATTCCGATTTAAGAAAAAAAGAACCTTAGCGTAAAATTAAGCGATAAAGGAAAAGGAGAAATAGTAAACGGCTTAAAGGTTAATAAAAAAGGACCTTATGCTAAACTTAATACTACTTAAGGTTAGTATTAATAAAAAGAAAGGGCTTAATATACTTATAGATATAGGCTATAACTACTATACTATAGTAAGTAAGGGGGTAGCGATAAGGCTATAAATACCCTTTATAAATAAGACGAAGAGGCTACTATAGCTTTTTTTAAAAGACATACTAACGCTTTAAATAAAAAGGATTATAGCGTTTAAGATAAAGATTAATAAGTACTTAAAATAGATATTCGCTTATATAATACCGAAGTTAAGCTACGATATATTTTTAAGGAGACCGTAGATTAAGAAAAATAAGGTAGTTTACGACGCTAGGGGGGATTAGATCCGGTATAAAAAAGCGGGGATTTAAATCGGCCTTTAAGAATTAAAAAAAGCTACGAAAATCGTAAATATTTAAAAAGCAAAGCTAATAAGCGCCTTTATCTTTACGGCGGAGTGCCGATAGGAAAAGGCCTAAAAAGATAACTAAAAGCGATAATAAGCGCTTAATATAAAGGTAGTTATAATAAAGAATATAAAGAAGGCCTTTTAACTAAAGACTTTAGTTAACCTAGCGGACTATATCTTAGCCTACGCACTATAAGCTTATCTAAACCTTTTCGCACCTATAAAGGCACTTAAGTAACCTATATTTTTACTAAGTATAAACTATAAGATCTATATTACTTTAAATAAAGATAGTAAGGAGCCACTACTACTATAAGAGCCCTTTTATAATATATTAAAAGAAGAACTCCTTATCTTCCGGAAGACTTTAAATAAGCTACTAAAAGCGAACCTTATCCGCTTAAGCAGTTTATTAGCCGCAGCGCCGGTATTGTTTATAAAGAAGGCCGACGGCCGCTTATACTTTTATTATAACTACTAAGCTTAAAATATAATTATAAAAAGGGATCGGTATATACTATTATTAATTATAAAAACGCTAAGGATATTAGCGAAGGTATATTAGTTTATAAAACTTAATATTATTATAGCGTTTTATAAGATTAAAATCGCAAAGGGCTATAAGTTTAAAACGGCCTTTTAAATAAGGTTCGGACTATTTAAGTAGTAAGTATACTTATTTAGCCTTATAAGAACGCTAGCTACCTTTTAACGCTATATTAACTAAGTGCTAAAAAACTACTTTTATAAGTTCGTTATAGCGTATATAGATAACGTTTTAATTTACTTATTAAAGTCGCTCCGCGATTACTAAGTTAAGGTAGTAAAGGTGCTTAAAAGGTTATAAGAAGTAGGCCTTATATAATACCTATAAAAATACGACTTTATAATAAAAAAAGTAAAGTACTTAAGCTTTATTATATAAGCGAAGGGTAAGGTTTAGTACGACTTAAAGAAGATTTAAGCTATTTAAATATAGTAAGCGCTAAGGAATATAAAAGGCGTTTAGAGCTTCCTTAAGTTTGTAAATTACTACTATACCTTTATCCTACTTTATACTAAGGCCTTATAGTGCTTAAATAGCCTTTATAAAAAGAATATAACGTTTTTATAAACCGATAAGTACTAAACCGCGTTTAAGTTTATCTAAAAGGCATTTTATAACGCGTTAATATTATAGCTATATAACTTTAAAAAGGAAACGTACTTAAAAGCGGACTACTTTAAATATATAATAAGCGGTATGTTAATAAAAGTAAGACTAAATAAGATATAATACTTAATAAGTTCTTTTTTAAAACGACTTAATATAGCGGAGTATAATTACTTAATCTATAATAAGGAGTTACTTACGATTATACGATACTTAGACTTTTAAAGGGCAAAGTTATATAATATATTAGCGTTTATAGTATTAATAAATTATAAGAATTTCAAGTACTTTATAATAAAGAGAAAGTTAAATAAAAGGTAAAGTAAATAAGCGATAAAGCTTGCTTTATATAACTTTATATTAAAGTACCGCTTAAGGAGGTTAGTAATAGTACTTAACGCTTTATCGCGCCGCGATTAAAATAAGCTAAAAAGGGCATTTAATAAAAGGGAAATAAGACGTATAGTATAGATAATCTTAAATAGCGCGCGATTAATAGGATATTAAGTCCCCCTTAGCGGTAAGTATATAAACCTCCCGCGATAATTAGTATAAAAAGAGCATACTATCGCGATAATATAAGTAAGGGAAGAAAATACGGGGTTAATTGCTTATATAAGTAAGGTAAACGACCTTATATTTTAAGATAAAAGCGGGGCGAATAAAGGCGAAGTTCGGCTAAAACTTAACTTAAACTTAAGCTAAGATATACTTAAAGAATAAGCACGACCGGCCTATATATTTAATAAGTAAAAGATATAAGAGCGGTAGATAGCGATATTATAAAAGAATAAGGAGTACTAAGTAGTATTTTAAGTAATATAAAATAGCAATTAGTTATTACCTTTAAAATAGTAATTAAAGGTTTAAGTAAGTAAGTATATAATTAATATAAAAAGGCGCCTTCGCTTTAAAGACTAGCTTTAAGTACTAAGTAAGGCTTAATACTTTAAAGAAAAGGAGGATAAAGAGCTAAATAAGCTTTAAGTATTAATCGCTTAGCGGATATATAACTTAATAGCGGTAGGATACTTAAAGCGTAAGGGGATACTTATAATACTAGCTTAAGAGTTTTTTTTAGCTAGGCTAGTTATTAATAGTGCGCTAGCTTATCGCGAACTATAAGCTATATAATAAGGGGTATATTTAAAAGTAACTTTAAAAAGGGCTTTTCCGACTATCTTTGCCTTTTATATAGCCGTTTATATACTTAATAATAGACTTTATAGTCGACTTACTACTAATAAGGACTAAGGGCTCTTAAAAGCTTTAAATAATAATAAATAAGCTAATAAAGGCGATAACTTTAAAAAGAATACTAATAATAAGAGTAGTAATATATGCTACTAAGTTTTTATAATCTTACTTCCGCTTTTATAAAATACTAAAGTTTATTGTCTTAAATTAAAGGATAAACTAAACAAGGCAATTTTAAAAGGAATTTTATTAATAAACTAAGGTTTAAAGAAAACTAAGTTTAGCTTACTACTTATAAACTAATAAGGCAATAAAGCGCATAAACTAAGAAGTATAAGTATACCTTTATATATATATTTACTATAAGTAATACGATTAAGGGGTATAGCTACTTTATACTTAAGCGGCGCTTAATAATTGTTAAAGGTTAAAGCAGCAGCGGAATTGTGGGGAAATCAGGAGATCACGTGATGTCACGTGATAGAGGAGTCGATGTTGTGTAAGGCAGGATTTTAGCTAGAATTGATTAATAAAGAATTAAGTGCATAAGTGCTTATAGAATCTCTAGCTATTTAGTAGCGGGAGATTCGCCTTTTATAGATAAATGTGAGGGAACGGAGTGACATATCCGGACCGGCCTTCGGGCGGTCTTAAGGCCCGAGAAATGTTGATTTCAAAGCATTTTACCCCGTAGCTAGATGTCCCTTCTTTATGCGGCAATTCGTGTTTAAAGTTAGTTAAGGTTAGTGCGGATCCTTGTTTTATCTAGCTACCCTAACCTCCTTAGTTCCGTATATAGCGTTACAGACATCGTATAAGGACGTAAGGACCTAGAAAATAACGTGCCGAAGCTAGGCTATCTAATACAGGTTTTTATATAATTTATACACCCCCCTATGCTTAGCTAATTAG
>JAPEBW010002671.1:0-10197 GCA_027405785.1 Ophiocordyceps robertsii | reverse complement strand
TATTATAAGCGCGTTAAGGAAGAGGTGCTTATTATTAAGGTTAGACTTAAAGGCTAATAAGAGCTTCTTACTAAAGAAAATATCGTTTAGTATCTAACTTCCTATAAGATAAGTACTTAATCGTGCGATATAGTTACTCTTAGCTTAGCGGATATTTAAGGGATTTCCGTTTAGATAGGTAAGAATTGCTATTATTTATTACGCTTTATAGCGTAAGGATAAGGGGATAAGGCGCGGACTAATTACCGCCGGTTAAGGCTAGTACTACGGACTAATTACTGCTAATTAAGGCCGGTACTACGGACTAATTACTACTAGTTAGGCCGGTATAACGGACTAATTACCGTATATAATTATATATAGGGGTTTAGAAATAGTAAAAAGCTTATTTATTCTTAAAGGTATAGCTAGCTACTTTATACTTAGTCCTTTAAGCTACTTTTAAGGATCTTTAACTATACTATTTATAGTACGTAGAATAAACTATAGATATCCTTATAGAATCGCTTAATAAACTAAGTATAAGCTCGGTTAAAAATACTATAAACTATAGTTAGGGAAATCCCTTAGATATCCTTAGATATCCCTTAAAAATCGCGGTAAGGTTTATCCTATATCTTCCGGGGTGCTTTTATAGTTAAAAACGAGTCGAACTATAGTTAAGATATCCTATAAAAATCCTTAGAAATCCCTTAAAGATACCGGCGGAATCCGCTTAATAGTTTTTACGGTATCTCCTTTAGTTAAAGATATCGTAAACTATAGTTAGGTAAGCTCCTAACCCTCCGTAGTTATATCCCGGAAACCTTAGCGGGGTCCGACCGGTAATATTTATCGTATCTCCTTAAGCGAACCTTTATAGTACGTGCTCCGGGCATTCCCGTCGCGGGGTTCTATAAGGCTTCTTTAAGAGTAAAGTAAGGAGTCCGGGCGTAGCCGTTTAGATTCTATAACATAGGATAAACTTTCCCGCGATTTTTAAAGGATATTTAAGGATATTTAAAGGATTTCCTTAATTATAGTTTATAGTATTTTTAACTAAGCTTATATTTAGTTTATTAAGTAATTTTATAAAGATATTTATATTTTATTTATATATTAACGATAAATAAAAAGATAGTATAGTTAAAAATCCTTAAAATTAGCTAATAAATCTAAGTATAAAGTAGCTAGCTTTACCTTAAAGGATAGATAAGCTTTTTAGTATTTTTAAAACCTTATATACGTTTATATATAGTAATTAGTCCGTTATACTAGCTTAATTAAGAGTAATTAGTTTATAGTACTAGTCTTAACTAGCGGTAATTAGTTTATAGTACCGGCCTTAACTAATAGTAATTAGTCCGCGCTTTATCCCTTTATCTTTACGCTATAAAGCGTAGTAAAGGAGGAGGAGAGGGGGAAAACTAAGGAACTAAGTCCGATAGGATATCGGGAGAATTCCGAAGAAAATACGCTTAGTAAGCGCGACTATATAGAAAGTAGGAAAGAGTTTTGCTAGAATTTTCCAATCTTATAATAGTCGGAAAAACGTCGGTAGGGGTCGGGGGTAAGTCCGGCTTAAAGGGAAGCCGGGCTTATAACTAATTAAGGAGTAAATAAGTATAAAAGAGAACAAGCTTATAGCTATAAGTAAGGAGATTTTAGATATATAAAAAGTATGTAAAAAAGTAAAGAGATAGGTAAGATATATATATATAAGGTTAATAATCTATTTAAAGTAAAGGGGGGACTAAGGCCTCTTTATATAAACAATTCCTAAGCTATAAGTAACTTAAGTAATTTAGAAAAGAGCCCCCTGTTTAGCGTAGTTATATATAGTAGGCTAATAGCTATTATTAAGTTAATATTATATTTATAAGCTTAGGGATTAATTTTATAAAGAATATAAAATAACGTAGCGACTTAGCCTGGATTATACATATAGTCCTTATATATACCTCTTCCTAATCCGCTAAAGGCTTGCTTATATATACGTGAAATAATTTAGAGAAATATATATAGTATGTAAAATTATATAGCGGATTTAATATTTATTTCCGCATATTAATCGCGTATGTTATCTTTACTATATTTAGCTTATAAGCTGCGGGAGAGTATATTTTACTCTCTTATATATTTTACTATTTAGTATTTTATACCTTTTTGCTTCTTATTTAATATATACTTTATACCTTTATATTATTGCTAATATACTTTATACTTTAAGGCTGCGCTTAACTAAAAACCGCGCCGGTTTTTTATATTAAATATAGTATTAACTTTTTAAGGGCTTATCTTTAAAGCATTATAGTCGTAATTAAGGTTCCCCTTAAGTCCTTAACTCTCTTTTACCTTTAAAGACTAAGACTAATACTAAGGAAAAATAGGCTAAGAAGACGCTTAGCTTATAGCTACTTTATAATAAAAAAGTACCTTTTAAAAAGGTACTTAAACTTAACTTTTTGCTTATTTTTAAGGATATAGTAATTAATATATTTATTAATAATTACTAAGTATAAAGTGCTACGCCTTATAGCGCGAGGATAAGGGGATAAAGCGCAGACTAATTACCGCCGGTCGGTGCTAGTACTACAAACTAATTACCGCTAGTTAAGGCCGGTACTATAAACTAATTACCGCTAATTAAGCCGGTATAATAAACTAATTACTATATATAAACGTATATAAGGGTTTAAAAATAGTAAAAAGCTTATTTATTCTTAAAAGCATAGCTAGCTACTTTATACTTAGTTCTTTAAGTTAATTTTAAGGATCTCTAACTATACTATTTATAGTGCGTAAATAAACCGTAAATATCTTTATAGAATCGCTTAATAAACTAAGTATAAGCCTAGTTAAAAATACTATAGATTATAATTAAGGAAATCCCTTAAATATCCTTAAATATCCCTTAATAATCGCAGTAAGGTTTATCCTATATCTTTTAAGGTGCTTTTATAGTTAAAAAGGGGTCGAACTATAATTAAGATATCCTAAAGAAATCCTTAAATATCCTTTAAAGATACCGGCGGAATCCGCTTAGTAGTTTTTACGGTGTTTTTTATAGTTAAAGATATTGTAAACTATAGTTAGGTAGGCTCCTAACCCTCCGTAGTTATGTCCCGGAAACCTTAGCGGGCTTCGACTAGTAATATTCGTCGTATCTCCTTAGGCGAGCCTTTATAGTACGTGCTTTAAGCGTTCCTGTCGCAGGGTTTCGTAAGGCTCCTTAAAAGTAAAGTAAGAAGTCCGGGCGTGGCCGTTTAGATTCCGTAATATAAAGTAAGCTTTTTACCCTTAGTATTAATAGTGCTAATAATAATACTATTTCTTAAAAGTAATAATAATAAAACTAATTAAGCTTTAAGATATTAGCGATACTTAGCTATAATACTTTACTTATTACGCCTTTCTTTAAAGGAAAGTAGCTTAATATAAAAAGCGATAGTAATAGCGATAGCGATAATAATACTTATATTAATACGGGTAATAATAAAGCTAATATCTTTATTATTTTATAAGTAAAATAGATATAACTTAAAGCTAAAGCCCGCGCTATTTATATTAGTAGTATAATACCTATTAAACTTTAATATATATATTATTTCTATATTATTATTATAGCTTATAAAGTATTAAAACTAAAGCTTATTATATATTAATAAACCCTTAGCGTTTCTTTATACTAAGTAGTAAGGCGTAATCTATTTAATTTCAATTTACTAGCTAGAAAAGGAGAAGAAGACTTAATGCTAACTACTAAACTAAATAAAGTAAGGGTATCTTATTATACGGATTTCTCGTATTAAAACTAGCTAAAGAAGAAGAAAGAAGGAAAAGAAAGGAGTTAAAGAAAAAAGGAGGAAAGACCTCCTTTTATACTTTTTTAAGGCTACTAAAAGGCTTTCCTTTTATATACTTTTATATACTTTTATATACTAATCTATAACTTATACCTTATATATCTTATAAGGTTATTAAACTACTTCTTAAGCTAATAAAAATAGCTTATGCTACTTTTATTATTAGTTATAAGTAATATATTCTTTATTACTTATAACTAGCTTATAAGACTTAATATCCTTATCTTAAAACCTTTTATAAGATTCTATCTTTTTTTAAAGAGAGGCCTTTTACCTTAGCTTTATATAAAGTATTAATCGATTATATAAAGTATCGCTCGATCTTTTTAATACTAATCTTATTACTAGCCGAAGCTAGCTTAAGCCGAATATAAGCATATTTAACCTATACTACTTATAGCCGATATTAGCTATCTTTAACTATTAAGCTATATTGTCTCTCGTTATAACTACTAGTATCTACTTTAACAGTTATAACTCGTAACTAGCGATATCTACTTTACTAATTACTCCTTTATATTTAGAGGTATTTACTTTACTTAATATTAATACTTTTAGTACTTAGGATTACGAACGGAATAAGGTTTCCGTCATATATTCCCCTTTTTTAAAGTTCTTTTAAACTTAAAAAGATAAACCTTCCTCTCTTATAGGTTACTCTTAGTCTTTTAAAAACTATTTGAAATATTTAAAGAAATCCTACTTTAAAGGGAGTAACCTTAAGAATTCTTTAAGGAAAATCCTAATCTTTTATCTTTATAAATCTCTTTTAAAAAAAAATCTTATTTAGATTTCCTTTTACTTTTACTATTTAAAATACTAAAGAAGTTTTAGCTTAAAGATACTAATACTTCCTTTTAAAGGTTTTATCGATTAAAATTCTTAACCTTTCTTAAAGCATTTCTTAAGTGCTTTATAAGTTCTTAAGTATTATCCGAATTAAGATAGTCTTTTTACTTTATTAAATAAAAGTATTTTTAATTTTCTATCTTCTTAGTAAGGATAGCTTTTACTATATATTTGCTCTTTTTAACTCTCTTTAAGTCTAGCTTTCTTACTACCTTAGCTTCTTATAAAGTTAGCTTTAGTAAAGATATATAAAAGATAAGGTAAATAAGTAAACTAGTTAAAAGTTTTAACTTATAATAAAGCTTTCTTATTTTCTCTATAACTTTAAAAGGTCTTATTATCTTATAATTTAAAGACTTATTAAGTTTATTAGTCTTAAGATTCCTTGTTAAAAGATATACTTTATCGCTTTTAAAGAAAGAAGGTTTTAAAGACTATCTTTTATCGTAATAATACGATTTCTTCTTAGCAATATATTTTAATTTTGATTTTATAAATCCGTATAAGCTAAATAACTACTTAGAGTTTAATATAACTTTTTTAGCTATAACCTCTTTTAATAAAGAAGACTTATAGGCTTTAAGGGTAAAACTATAATTTATAAATACCGGAGTATTTTTAATAAGCTTAAAATAAGAGGTATTATACGCTAGTTATACTATAAGCAATTTAGAAAGCTAATTATCCTACTAATAATTTATATAGCTTTAAAGGTATTGCTTAAGCATTTAATTTAATCGTTTTATTATTCTGTCTATAATAGGGTAAAAAGCAGGAGATAATTTATGCTTTATACTTAAGGCTTATGTTAAACCTTATTAAAAATTCGAAATAAATTTCCGATCCTTATTTAAAATAATTAAACTTAAAAGTCCTTAATTAGTTATAATATATCTTATAAAAGTATAAGATAACTTTTTTATATCTATAGCTTTATACGTTAATATAAAATAGCTTTACTTCGTAAGATAATTAACTATTACTAAAATAAAATCGTATTTTATATTAGTTATAAGATCTATAGACTTTAATAATTTCGTAAAAAGGTTTAAAGCTATAAAGTCTTAAGGTCTTAAAAGAACTTTTAAAGGAATTAAGTTATTATAAGGCTTATATTATATAACCTTGCTTTTATTATATACTTCGCATAACTTAATAACTCCTTAGATTTTCTTTTAAAGGTTATAAGTAGTATAATAGTTTTTAATCTTATTATATGTTTTCGTAATACCTTAATATTTATATAAAGGGTGCGAATAAAAATCTATTATAACTGCTTTCTTAGTCTTTAAGGTAAAGAAGAGCTTATTCTTATAAAAAGCTATTTTTCCCTCTTACTTAAGATTCTTATATTTTTTCTTATCTAAGGTCTTATAAGAATTCTTAAGTAATTTTAAAGTAGTAAGATCTCTTTATATATTAAATAGTATATACTACGCCTTACGGTATAAGGATAGGGGGATAAGGCGCGGACTAATTACCGCCGGTTAAGGCCGGTACTACGGACTAATTACCGCCGGTTAAAGCCGGTACTACGGACTAATTACCGCTAGTTAGGCCGGTATAACGGACTAATTACCGCACGTAATTATATATAAGGGTTTAGAAATAGTAAAAAAAGCTTATCTATTCTTAAAGACATAGCTAGCTACTTTATACTTAGTCCTTTAAGCTACTTTTAAAGATCTCTAACTATACTATCCGTAGTATATAAAGTAAACCGTAAATATCCTTATAAAATCGCTTAATAAACTAAGTATAAGCTTAGTTAGAAATACTATAAACTATAGTTAGGGAAATCCTTTAAATATCTATAGATATCCCTTAAAAATCGCGGTAAGGTTTATCCTATATCTTTTAGGGTGCTTTTATAGTTAGAAATAGGTCGAACTATAATTAAGATATCCCGCGGAAATCCCTAAAAATCCCCTAAAGATACTAGCGGAATCCGCTTAATAGTTTCTATAGTATCTTTCTTAATTAAAGATATCGTAAACTATAGTTAAGTAGGCTCTTAACCTTTTATAATTATATCCCGGAAACCTTAGCGGGGTCCGACCGGTAATATTTATTATATCTCCTTAGGTAAGCCTTCGTAGTGCGTGCTCCGGGCGTTCTTATCGCGGGGTTCCGTAAGGCTTCCTTAAGAGTAAAGTAAGGAGTCCGGGCATAGCCGTTTAGATTCTATAATAACTCCCTTAAGTAAGAAAGAAAAGCTAATATCCTTATCGGTTTAAAGTAAGGATAAAGTAAAGGGGGTGCTAAGTAATAGCTTCGTAGTAGCGTCTTTATACTATATTAGTAGTATGCTATCCTTATCCTTTTAATAGTTTTTTTCGGCCTATCCGGCTAATAGTAACTAAGCAGCTTAAGATAGCTAGTAGGCGGCTTTATCGTAGATCCTTACCTTATATTTAGTCGTATAGCTTCGTCCTTATTAAGGCGATTAATACGTCCGGCTAAAACTTATAGTAAAGTTTTTCTAACTCTCCTTTAAGGCGTGTGTTTAGGCCCTTGCTAGGTAGTAAGGAGTCTCCGCGCTAAGGAATGCTTAAGTTCCCCGGCAAGATACGTTATAAGAGACTAGCTTTATTTAAGCCTTATTTTATATTATTATCTTACCTATCTTTCTTATACTGTTTTTTAATCCTCCGCTAAGTCTCCCGTTTTACTTACTAGCCTTATAGGCCGCTTATAGGCGAGATATTATATCTTACCTACTACCGCTATCGTAGTTATCCCCCGCTCTCCGTTACTAGGCTTTCCGACTTATTATCCTTTTTACGCGGCGTTACTACCTATACCTTTCCGCCGACTAACGCGTATCTAGCTACTAAGAAGGTATTAAGGTAAGGGTAGGCCGTCCCGCTAATATTAACGGGTATAGTAAGCACTAAGGTATCGAACGTTTATATTCCCGCTTAAAAGCGGGTAATAAGGTCCTTAATAGCCTTAGTGCTTAACTCCTTACTCTTAAGGTTTTAAACGTGCTTAATAGTCTTAAAAAACCTTTATACGGAGGGGGCCTTAAGGGCGAGAATATAAAGCGCGTAGTTAGTGCGGCTAATAAAGCGGATATTAAAGCCTAAGAACTTTATTGCTTAGGTTAAAGTTAAGTTACGTTTAAACTCTTCGCAGGCCTATAAGTAAAACTTAGCGTAGTTTATAGCTAGGCGGAAACTCTTAATTATTATAATCTTATTACTAGAGTATAAGCTTATAAAGCTAAGTCCGTTAAGGATCGTATTAGTTACTATTAGCGGCTCTTATAAGATTAAGCGGCGGAATATATCGCGAGGCTAGTTATCGCTATCTCCTTCGGTTAAGGAGGGACGGTAGATAGACTGCAATAAGGCGCTTATACGCTTTTATATAGCCGGGCTAAGCATAGCGGCGGGCGGGAAAAGCGTTCGCTAAGTAAAACCGAATAAGTCCTTAAGGCTTATTACGGCTATAAGCTAAGAAAGGGATTTTATAGTATAAGCTAGACCGCGTGCGAAGCGAGACGGGGTTTCGGCTATAGTCGCTTAAGACGCTATTATAAACCCGGTTATAAACTAGTTAAGCTAGGCCTTAAATACGTAGTTAAGGATAGCGCGGACGTCGTTTTAATCGTTTAGCTAAAGCGGGTTTCCGCTAGCTATAGCGGCTACTATAGATCTTAAGACTATAGCGAGGTTAGCTAACCTTAAGGTATTAAGTATTAGCTAGTTATTCCGCTAATAAAGATTTCTAGCTACGCCTTAAAAAATATATAAGTAGCGGGGGCTTTTAAATAGTAAGAGCTAGGCGGGAGGTATAGCTAAGTTACTATAAAACCGGCTATTTAAACCTTACTACGGTATAGGGCTAGGAGGCGAGTTATTTAAGTTAAGTATTTAAAGAGGGTAATATAGGCCGTCCCTTATAGTGCTATAGTTTAAGTTAAATCTATTAGCTTAAGCGCGGCTACGGAAGGCGGCGTAGGTTTATGCGGAAGCTTAAACTTAAAGGTTTTAACTCTCGCTAAGGGACTTAAGGCTATAGAGGATAGCCGCCTCGTTTTTATAAAGCTTAAGGGCTCGCTTATATCCTTTATATTAAAGGCGTAGGGGCTTATAAAAAAGCGGGCTAAAGAAGTTATTGCGGAATAGCTAGTCTTAACTACGGGAGACGTTAGATAATAAAAGGACTTAAAACAGGAGTATAAAGATCGTAGGCTTAAGGTAAAGAAGGTTATATATATAAGAGTAAGCAAGGTACGGCGGGCTATAGCTAGCGGTAAAAGGAAATATAGTTATAGAAAGAAAAAAGGAAGGGAGAGAGGGCGGGCAGCGGAGAGAATTTAGATAAGTATACTATAAGGCTAAAAAGGCCTTATTGCTTAAGGTAAACGGCGGTATATTATTATTAAAATAACTAATTACTTTAAGCGTAGTAAGTTATGGTTTTTTATAACTTATAGTAGCTTTTAGGTCTTATGCTTAGGCCTAACCGCTTAATTCTCTTAGTCGGAGAGTTTTATATTAAGTTATAAAGGCCGCGTATTATGCTTTTATTTAAACTACTTAAGTAGCTAACTTCTCTTATGCTTTTTTAAAGGTTTTTACGATCTTTAGCGAGAAGACCGCTTTTTCGTTTACTTATAAGTTATAGCTACTTAGCTAGCCTTTTTAAGCTATAAGGAACTCCTTCCTTAGCTTTCCGCCGCTTTTTTTTATTATACGGCTTTATAAGATTTGTTTTACTTTTTACTCGTTTAAGTAAGGTATCTCTTTATCCTAAACTAGTCTTAAGCGTATAGCTAGCTTATTTACTAAGCGTAGTTATGCTACTAAAACGACCGGATAAATATTAAAGGACCTTTTTATATCTAACCGGTATACGAGCTATCTTACTTTAGTAATAACTTTAAACGGCCTAGTGCGTTTTTTTTAAAGCTTTACTAGTCTACCGTCCGCGATATAGTAGCCTTTATTAAGCTATAGCTAGACTTAATCGCTAGGCTTAAATTCTAGCAGGCGGTATTTCTTATTATATCTATCCTTTATAGCGGCCTAAGTATAGGCGATAGCTAACTTAGCTTTTTCTTATAAGACTTCTTAGTTTTATAGGTATAAGTAGTTATTAAGGAACTAAAGGCTATTGTTTATTCTTATCCTTATAATAAACTTATTAAGGGCCGCGTAAATTACTAAGGAGAAGGAATTATTAAGGCTAAACTAAAAGGCGACTAGCGTATTAGTTTTATATAAGTCTAGGAAATTAGCGGTAAAGAATCGTAGCGCGATTTTTATAGTTTAGTTTCGCCTTTTTAATAAGCTATTAGTTTAAGGGTACTAAGCGGTAAATATAAAAAGCTTCGATTTAAAGGCTTACTATAAGGTCCTTTAAAATACTAAGGTAAACTTTATATCTTAGTTAAAGATTATCCCCTTTAAAATCCCTTAGTTAGCGCGGAGTAGTTCGGTATATAACGCTTATACTTAGTCTTCCGCTATAAACTAGTTATTGCTTAAGATAA
>JAPEBW010002670.1:0-10199 GCA_027405785.1 Ophiocordyceps robertsii | reverse complement strand
ACTAAACTACTTAACTATAGTAATTTACTAAAAGCTAGATATTTATTTATAAGAATCTTTATAACGTTTAATAAAAAACGAGGATATTAATAAATAGATTAATAAATATAAGGAAATTCTTTTTTAGCTATAAGTTAAATATACTTAAGGATCTTAAAAGCACTTATTAGCGCGAAAGAAATAGGTTTAATTTATAAAAAGGCGAGGGCCGACTAGTTATACCTTATATATACTTAAAGGATAGTTCGGGACGCCTTAGCTATTTATTAAAGGCTCGCTAAGACTAAGGGTTATGTTTTTAAACCGCTTAGTAAAGGCGGATATACCTTAGGCTTTATAGCGCTCGCTAAATTAAGGAAAAAACTTTCTTAAATAGCTAAGAATATAAGTTAAAGTCCTTTAGCTTAAGAGAAAAAGGACTTTTAAGACTATATACTTATTAACGCTAAAGCTAAAACGGATATACCCTATAACTAAGGAAAGAACTATAGTAAAGACTAACGACTATTTAATAGATAAAGAGTATAATATAAAAAGAGCTTAGTCGGATACTAATAAAAGCTTAAAGGAAACCGCAATCTATACTATAGCAGACTTAATATAAGAGGCCGATAAAGTATACGGATTTTATAGCGAAGTATTCCCCTTAAAGAATAAACTTTATTAATACGTCGAAGATAAATACCCCCTTAACCTTAACTAAAACGTTGCTATATAAAGACGTAGCTTAGTATAGTAAGTAGTAATTTAAAAGCTATAAAGCGTTTAAATAGTTAAGGCTTCCCCCGATATTTAGTTATTAAACCTTAATAAGCCGTTATAATTTACCTACGTATACTTATTAGTTTACGGAAAAGAAAGGCCTAGGATAAGTATTAAAGCCTATATAAACACCGGGGCAGACCGAAGCCTTATATAAGCCGACTTAGTAAAGACCTTTTAAGACGTAACTATAAACTCTTTTTAACGAATTCCTATTTAAGAAGTAAGAAGAATAGCCACCGTTAAATAAGCGGAATTTACCGCTTATATACTAAGAAGGCTAAATAATAGCCTCGTAGTCGTAAAGGTAAAGATCGGCGCTTAAATAGTAAAACGCTTAGCGGCTAATATATTGCTTAGCTAAGACTTTTTAGTTCTTTATTAAGGGGATCTTATTAACTCTATATTAATCCTATAAATTAAGGCCTATAAAGGGATTAAAGCTAAAGTTAAGATAGTTTAGCTAAAACTAGCGATATATAAATAGGTAATCTACTTAATTATTATAACGATTTTAGCTAGTTTTAGCTACGCCTTACTTATATAAGTCTAGGCGCCGCTATTAAGGCGTAATATAATATTTTTCCTTAATAACCTTAAGCTCGCCTAGATAATAATATAGGATTATATAAGCTTTATAGCAATAAACTATTTTAAGGAACTACTAGTACTTAACTAAAGCTAAAAAGTAAGGATAATTACGGACCTTAATAAGTAGTTTTAGCTATATAAGGAGGTTAATACTACTACTCCCTTAATAAAAGCTTTTACGGAAAATCTAAATAAAATAGGCCTTACTAAGGATATCTTATAAAAAGATCTTACTATAAACTATAAACTCGGAATCGGCTAAACTAAGGACTTACTTAAACTTACTATTAATAAGGGCGTCCGGATCTACGCTAAAGACTTAAAATATATATTAAAAGTCTAAGATATCCTTTAATCGTTTCCTTGCTTTTAAAAAGATAAGGGAGTAGTATATATAAACGAATTTAAATATATATATATATTCTTTTAATAAAAGGATAATAATACTAATAAGTCGTATTAAGATTATACCTATTAAGCGATAAAGATAAGAAGGTAGTAGATATAATATTTAGCTAGCTAACCGTATAGGGCCGATTAAAATAAGTTTATAGGCTAACCCCGTTTACGGCGTTAATATTTATAGTATAGAAGATAGTAAATAAAAAGGAGAAAGGATAAGTATTCGTAAACTTATAAAGGATTAACGCCGTTATTACCTTAAATATATACTTAATGCCCTTTTAAAGCAATATAATTAAACGCCTTTAAAGAAAGAAGTTTATTAATATAGTAAACGTATAATCGTTTTTTTATTAGTTCTTAGTCTACTAAAACTACTAAGAAAGGTTTATAGTTATAAGCTATCGCGAGCTAAAAAGATTACTAATAATACTTATAAGCTTTAAGAACTCCCCGGTATATATTTAAAGGTTTATCGATAACGTCCTTTATAAATACTAAGAATACGCGGTAGCTTATATCGACGATATTATTATCTACTTCGATATAGCTAAAAAATACCTTTAATATTTAGAGGCTATATTCCGCGCTTTTTATAACTATAATATTACTTTATCCGGACTAAAGTCCTTCTTAGCGTACCCGTTTATATAGCTCCTTAGATTTAAGGTAGACGCTATCGGCTTAATAAATATAGATAAAGGCGTGCGAGCCTTAAGGGATATCGCGTTTTTAAAGAACCTTTAATAGCTCGAGAAATAAATCGGCCTTACCGGATAGCTATGCTATATAGTCCTATATTTTGCTAAGGAAGTCGATATCTTATAAAAATAAAAGATAAAGCTGCTTTAAGTAAGATAGGAAGAAAGAGTCCCTTTAAGGGGCTAAGGATAGGCTTAATATACCGCGAAAGCCGCTTTTTAGCATACTTTAAAAAAAAAAGAGGCCTTCGCGATTTTAACTAAGAAACTTATTAAGCTTTAAACGATTTATTACTTTAACCTTACTTAATAACTATTTATCTAAATCGATATATCCTAAGAATACGGAGTAGCGGCTATAGCCTTTTACTTAAAAAAAGGCATAAAATAAGATAAAAAGACGCTACTAGCCTAAACTAAGGTCTAGCTTATTATTTACTTAAGCCGCGCCCTTTAAGGCGGAGAACCTTAATATTAGCTTACGGAACTTAAAGTAGCCGGTTTAGTATAGGCAGTATATAAGCTACGCACTATAGTACTATCCGTAAAAACGCTATAAGTAGTTATCTTTACTAACTATATAAGCACCTATAGAATTATATACTAGAAATCCTTATTCTTTACTAGTATAAAATCTAATAATAAGCTAGTCCTTATGTCTTAATACTTAAGCTAATTCCCGCTTAAGGTATGCTATATCCTAAGCGTCGAAAACGTTATACTAAACGCGCTTTTATATCTACCGTACTTAGATAATAAGCCGGTATTCTTAAACTAAAAAGGGGAATTAAAACGTATTTATAAAGACGAGATAATAAACTATATATTCCTTTACGCGGAAGTATTAATCGAATTACCGCTTTGCTAGAAAATAATTAACGGATATATAAAAGATATATAGTAAGTAAAAATTATAGTATAGCTTAGCGATAAGGATAAAGTCCTTAAACTTCTATTCTTTTAGTTATAAAGGTTGCTATACTTTATAAAAAACGATAAACGCTAAAGACTATATGTCCTTAAGACTTACGCTAAGGAGATTATTAAAGACGCCTACGCTAAATACCTTTATACCGGCCGTACCTATATATAGTAAGACTTATTTAAAAGCTTCTTAATCCTATAACTTAGTAGATATATAAATAAGGTCGTAGATAGCTATAATACTTACTACTATAACTAAACTAACTAAAGTAAGACGCTAAGGTAGCTTATCTTAATTTAAAGCCCGCCGGTGTTATATTATATAATAGCAATAAACTTTATTACCGGGTTTTTAGTAGTCTAAGCTAAATAATCCCCGTAAAAAGATCTTATAAAGAACTTTTTTAATACTTTACTAACTATAACTAATAAATTCTTAAAAATATTTCTCCTTATTTTAAGCAATAATTAGTTTATAGCGGAAGACTAAGCATAAGCGTTATATACTAAACTACTCCGCGCTAATTAAGGGATTCCGAAGGGGATAATCTTTAACTAGGATATAAAGTTTACTTTAGTATTTTAGCGGACCTTATAGTAAGCCTTCGGATCGAAGCTTCTTATATTTACCGCTTAGCACCTTTAAACTAATAGCTTATTAAAAAGGCGAAACTAAACTATAAAAATCGCGCTACGATTCTTTACCGCTAATTTCCTAGACTTACGCTAAACTAATATACTAATCGCCTTTTAGTTTAGCCTTAATAATTCCTTCTCCTTAGTAATTTACGCGGCCCTTAATAAGCTTATTATAAAGATAAGAATAGATAATAGCTTTTAGTTCGTTAGTAACTACTTATACTTATAAAACTAAGAAGTCTTATAAGAAGAAGCTAAGTTAGCTATCGCTTATACTTACGCCGCTATAAAGGATAGATATAATAAGAAATACCGCCCGCTAAAATTTAAGCCTAGCGATTAAGTCTAGCTATAGCTTAGTAAAAGCTATTATATCTTAAACGATAAACTAGCGAAGCTTTAAGAAAGATATACTAGGCCGTTTAAGGTTACCGCTAATATAAGATAGCTTATATACTAGCTAGATATAAAAAGGTCCCTTAATATTTATCCGGTTATTTTAATAGCATAACTACGCTTAGCAAACGAGCTAGCTATACGCTTAAGACTAGTTTAAGATAAAGGGATACCTTACTTAAATAAGTAAGAAGTAAAATAAATCTTATAAAGCTATATAATAAAGAAAGGTAGCGGAAAGCTAAAAAAGGAGTTCCTCGTAGCTTAAAAAGGCTAGCTAAGCAGCTATAACTTATAAGTAAACGAAAAAGCGGTCTTCTCGCCGAAAATCGTAAAAGCCTTCGAAAACGCATAAAAAAAGTTAGCTACTTAAGTAGTTCGGATAAAGGTATAACGCGCGGCCCTTATAACTTAATATAAAACTCTTTAACTAAGAGAATTAAGCGGTTAAGCTTAAGTATAAAACTTAAAAGCTACTATAAGTTATAAAAAGCTATAACTTACTACGCTTAAGGTAATTAGTAATTCCGATAATAATATACCGCTATTTACCTTAAGTAATAAGGCCCTTTTAGCCTTATAGCATATTTATTTAAATTCTCTTTATAGCTTACCCTCTCTCCTTTCCCTTCTTCCTTTTATAACTATATTTCCCTTTACCGCTAGCTATAGCCCGTTATACCTCGCTTACTTCTATATATATAACCTTCTTTACCTTAAGCTTATAATCCTTATACTCCCGTTTTAAGTCCTTTTATCGTTTAACGTCTCTTATAGCTAAGACTAGCTATTCTATAACTACTTTTTTAGCCCGCTCTCTTATAAGCCCTTACGCCTTTAATATAAAGGATATAAATAAGCTCTTAAGCTCTATAAAAACAAGGCAGCTATCCTTTTTAGCCTTAAGTCCTTTAGCGAAAGTTAAAACCTTTAAGTTTAAGCTTTAGTATAAACCTACGCCGCTTTCCGTAGCCGCGCTTAAGCTAACGGATTTAACTTAAACTATAGCACTATAAAGGACGGCTTATATTACCCCTTTTAAATACTTAACTTAAACGACTTACCTCTTAGCCTTATACTATAGCGAGGTCTAAACGGCCGGTTTCGTAGTAACTTAGCTATACCTCTTACTTAGCTCTTACTATTTAAAAGCCCTTACCGCCTATATATTTTTTAAGGTATAGCTAGAAATCTTTATTAGCGGAATAACTAGCTAATACTTAATGCCTTAAGGTTAGCTAACCTCGCTATAATCTTAAGATTTATAGTAGCCGCTATAGCTAGTAAAAACCTACTTTAGCTAAATAACTAAAATAACGTCCGCGCTATCCTTAACTACGTATTTAAGGCTTAGCTTAACTAGTTTATAGCTAGGTTTATAGCGGCGTCTTAAGCTACTATAGTTAAAACCCCGTCTTACTTTATATACGGTCTAGCCTATACTATAAAATCCCCTTCTTAGCTTATAGCCGCTATAAGCTTTAAGGACCTGTTTAGTCTTATTTAGTAAACGCTTTTCCCGCCCGCCGCTATGCTTAGCCCGGCTATATAAAAGCATATAAGCGCCTTATTATAGTCTATCCGCTATCCTTTCTTAACCGGAGGAGATAGCGATAACTAGCCTCGCGATATATTCCGCCGCCCGATTTTATAAAAGCCGCTAGTAGTAACTAATACGATCCTTAATAGACTTAGCTTCGTAGGCCTATACTTTAGCGATAAGATTATAATAATTAAGAGTTTCCGCTTAGCTATAAACTACGCTAAGTTCTACTTATAAGCTTATAAAGAGTCTAAACGCGACTTAACTTTAACTTAAGTAATAAAGTTCTTAGGCTTCGATATTTACTTTATTAAGTATACCGACTACGCGCTTTATATTCTTACCTTTAAGGCCCCCTTTATATAAAGGTTCTTTAAGACTATTAAGCACGTTTAAAACCTTAAAAGCAAGGAGTTAAGTACTAAGGCTATTAAGGACCTTATAACTTACTTTTAAGCGGGAATATAGACGTTTAATACCTTAGTGCTAACTATACTTATTAATATTAGCGGGATAGCCTACTTTTACTTTAATACTTTCTTAGTAACTAAACGCGCGTTAGTTAGCGGAAAGGCGTAGGTAGTAGCGCTATATAAAAAGGATAATAAGTCGGAAAGCCTAGTAATAAAAAGCAAGGGATAACTATAATAGTAATAGTAAGTAGGATATAATATCTCGCTTATAAGCGGCTTATAAAGCTAGTAAGTAAAATAAGAGACTTAGCGGAGGATTAAAAAATAGTATAAGGAAGGTAAGTAAGATAATAATATAAGATAAGGCTTAAATAAAGCTAGTCTTTTATAATATATCCTATTAAGGAACTTAAGTATTTTTTAGCGCGGAGACTCCTTACTGCTTAATAAGGGCTTAAATATATACCTTAAAGGAAAGTCGGAAACCTTTATTATAAGTTTTAGCTAAACGCGCTAATCGCCTTAATAAAGACGAAGCTATATAACTAAATATAAAATAAAGATCTATAATAAAGCCGCTTATTAACTATCTTAAGCTACTTAGCTATTATTAGCTAGATAGGCCGAAAAACCTATTAAAAGAATAAAGACAGCGTACTATTAATATAGTATAAAGACGCTACTATAAAGCTATTACTTAGTACCCTTTTTACTTTATTCTTACTTTAAACTAATAAGGACGTTAGCTTTTCTTTTTTACTTAAGGGAGTTATTATAGAATCTAAACGGCTATGCTTAAACTCTTTACTTTACTCTTAAGGAAGCCTTATAAAACCCCGTAATAAGAACGCTAAAAGTACGTACTATAAAAGCTCGCTTAAGGAGATATAATAAATATTACCGGTCGGACCTTACTAAAGTCTTTAAGATAATACTATAAAGGGTTAAAAGCTTACTTAATTATAATTTACGACGTTTTTAACTATAAAAGATACTATAAAAACTATTAAGCGGATTCCGCTAGTATTTTTAAGGGATTTTAAAGGATTTCCGCGAGATATCTTAATTATAGTTCGACTTATTTTTAACTATAAAAGCACCTTAAAAGATATAGGATAAACCTTACCGCGATTTTTAAAGGATATTTAAAGATATTTAAGGGATTTCCTTAACTATAGTTTATAGTATTTCTAACTAGGCCTATATTTAGTTTATAAAGCGATTTTATAAGGATATCTATAGTTTATCTACGTACTATAAATAGTATAGTTAAAAATCCTTAAAATTAGCTTAAAGAACTAAGTATAAAGTAGCTAGCTATACCTTTAAGAATAAATAAGCTTTTTACTATTTCTAAACCTTTATATACGTTTATATACGGTAATTAGTCCGTTATATTAGCCCGACTAGTAGTAATTAGTTTATAGTACCGGCCCCGACTAGCGGTAATTAGTCCGTAGTACTAGCCTTAACTAGCGGTAATTAGTCCGCGCCTTATCCCCTTATCCTTATGCTATAAAGCGTAGCGCCCGCTTTCTTCTATACTTATTTACTCCTTAATTATTTTACTTTTTTCTTATTTAAGTAAGGTATCCTTTTATCTTAAACTAAGTCTAAGTATATAACTAGCTTATTTACTAAGCGTAGTTATATTACTAAAATAATTAAATAGATATTAAGAGACCCTTTTATATTTAACTAGTATATAAGCTATTTTGCTTTTATAATAACTTTAATCGGCCTAGTATTTTTTTCTTAAAGCTTTACTAGTTTACTATCCGCGATATAGTAACCTTTATTAAGCTATAGCTAAACTAAATTACTAATCTTTAATTTTAATAAGCGGTATTTCTTATTATATCTATCCTTTATAGCGGCTTAAGTATAAGTAATAGCTAACTTAGCTTCTTTTTATAAGACCTTTTAGTTTTATAAGTATAAGTAGTTATTAAAAAGCTAAAGGCTATTATTTATTCTTATCTTTATAATAAGCTTATTAAGGGCTATATAAATTACTAAGGAGAAGGATTTATTAAAGCTAAACTAAAAAGCAATTAGTATATTAGTTTAGCGTAAGTTAAAGAAATTAGCGGTAAAGAATCGTAGCGCGATTTTTATAGTTTAGTTTCGCTTTTTAAATAAGCCGTTAGTTTAAAGGTACTAAGTAGTAAATATAAAAAGCTTTAATCTAAAGGCTTACTATAAAGTCTACTAAAATATTAAAGTAAACTTTATATTTTAGTTAAAGATTATCCACTTTAAAATCCCTTAATTAGTATAAAGTAGCTTAGTATATAATACTTATACTTAGATTTCCGCTATAAACTAATTATTACTTAAGATAAGGAGATATATCTTTTAGAATTTATTAGTTATAGTTAATAAGGCATTAAAGAAGTTCTTTATAAAATCTTTTTATAAAGATTATTTAGCTTAAACTACTAAACGCTTAGTAATAAAGTTTATTACTATTATATAATATAAAACCGGCGGGCTTTAAATTAAGATAAGCTACTTTAGTATCTTACCTTAATCGGTTTAAGTATAGTAATAAGCATTATAGCTATTTATAACCTTATTTATATATTTACTAAGCTATAAAATTAAGAAGCCTTTAAATATATCTTACTATATATAGGTATAGCTAGTATAAAAAAATTTAGCATAAGCGTCTTTAATAATCTCTTTAACGTAAATCTTAAGGATATATAGTTTTTAGTATTTATCGTTTTTTATAAAGTATAGTAACCCTTACGATTAAAAGAATAAAAGTTTAAAGATACTATCTTTATTGCTAAGCTATATAATAATCTTTATTTACTATATATCCTCCGTATATCTATTAATTATTTTTTAGCGGAGTAGTAATTTAATTAATACCTTTACGTAAAGGAATATATAGTTTATTATCTTGTCTTTTTTAATACGTTTTAATTCCTCTTTTTAGTTTAACGATACTAGCTTATTATCTTAGTATAGTAAACGTAAAAGAGCGTCCGGTATAACGTTTTTAATACTTAGGATATAATATACCTTAAGCGGGAATTAGCTTAAGTATTAAGACGCGAGGATTAGCTTATTATTAGATTTTATATTTATAAAGAATTAAGATTTCTAGTATTAGATTTTAGAGGTGCTTATATAGTTAATAAAGATAACTACTTATAGCGTTCTTATAGATAGTACTATAATATATAACTTATAAACTGCTTATATTAAACCGGCTACTTTAAGCTCCGTAAGTTAATATTAAAGCTCTCCGCTTTAAAAGGCGCGGCTTAAGTAAACGATAAGCTAGACCTTAGTTTAAGCTAATAGCGTCTTTTTATCTTATTCTATGCTTTTCTTTAAGTAAAAAGCTATAGCCGCTACTTTATATTCTTAAGATATATCGTTTTAAATAAATAGTTATTAAGCGGGGTAAAAGTAGTAAATCGTTTAAAGCTTAGTAAGGTTTTTAGTTAAGTTTATAAAAGCCTTTTCGTTTTTTAAAGTAGGCTAAAAAGCGGCTTTCGTAATATATTAAGCCCGTCCTTAGCCCTTTAAGGGGACTTTTTCTTCTTATCTTACTTAAAGTAGCTCTATCTTTTATTTTTATAAGACGTTAACTTCCTTAGCGAAATATAAGACCGTATAGTATAGCTACTTAGTAAGGCTAATCTATTTCCTAAGCTATTAAAAGTTCTTTAAAAACGCGATATCCCTTAAAGCTCGCACGCGTTTATTAATATTTATTAAGCTAATAGCGTTTACTATAAATCGAAGGAGCTATATAGATAAGTACGCTAAAAAGGACTTTAGTCCGGATAAGGTAATATTATAGTTATA
>JAPEBW010002669.1:0-10206 GCA_027405785.1 Ophiocordyceps robertsii | reverse complement strand
GGATATCGGTAAATCCTTAATAGGTAGAAGTAATCGCTAAATAGCTAATACTTAATACTTATCGAGATATTTAAGTCTTCCTTAAGTTCTATAACTACTACTATCGTTTTATCTACCGCTACTCCTACGTAGTAGCACTTCTTACCGCACTATTAAAGGGTAGTAGCAATAATAAGAAGCTAAGGAGAGTAAACCTAAACGCGACCGAATTTATAGCGTTTTAGTCCTTAAAAGACGTATTTACTAATATACCCCTACTTTAACACTACGACCTAAAGAGGTATACTTAAATTAAAACCGATATATTATAATATATAATAGTAGGTATTTTATCCTAGCTTAACGATAAGGGTCGCTACTACCTAATTGCATTTTAGTTAAGAAAGTTTACCGGGGCCGAGTTAAACTACGGAGTCCCGGA
Organism: Ophiocordyceps robertsii; assembly: GCA_027405785.1. Taxonomy (NCBI): domain Eukaryota; kingdom Fungi; phylum Ascomycota; class Sordariomycetes; order Hypocreales; family Ophiocordycipitaceae; genus Ophiocordyceps; species Ophiocordyceps robertsii. Next base: position 9,785 of record JAPEBW010002669.1, on the reverse strand, counting down.
TTAAGAACTATTTATTATTATAGAGTTATTTAAATACTAGCGATACTACGTTAAAGGAGCTACGTAATAAGTAAAGGTCTTATCTAACTATTTTAACCTCTAAACGTTTATACGCTAAACCTCCCTTAATCGGAGATAAGTATAATAGTATATATACTTAGCGCTATTCGACTTTACGATTAAGTATAGGATAGGGAAATTAAACCCGGCTAACGCACCGTTAAGAATACTTAAATATAAGGGCGAGAAGCCCCTATCTATAAAGTTACTACCGGAGCTTTAGTTAAAGCTAGCACTAATAAATTATATAACTATTAATAATCTATAGAGAGATAACGAGAAGTCTTTATAAGCAAAAGAAAGCCTAACCTTAAGCCGGTATAAGCGTGGCGAGTTGCCTTTATATAAGGAAAATATATAAGCTCTTATGCAGCGAACTACTACTAACTTAGGAGCAGACCTTAAGCAGCTAGCCGTATAGGCTAAAGAGAGAGCTAGTTATAAATAGCTACTCTTAAGAAAGACTATAAGGGATATAGCCTACGGCCTCTTAGTATACGCTGCAGAAGTTCCTAACACTTTGCTAGAATTGCTAAAACGCACCTAAAGCGAAGATATAGTAATTGCCTAACGAAAAGCGACTAAAGACTTCTTAAAAGAGAAGTATCTTTAGTTATTACGACTAGATAGATTACTGCTATAAAAAGGACGAATTATAGTACCTTTTAATGCTACCTTATAGTAGGAGTTAATATAACTCTACTATAACGACCTATTAGTAGGACACTTCGGAGGCCGATAAATAGGTAAATTACTATTAAGGAATTTTTACTAAGAGAATATAGTAAAGGATATTAATTAATATATCTAAGAATGCTTAGTATATTAAGGCGCCGTATTAAGGAGGTATCGCCTTTACGGCGCTATATAATTATTACTATGCCCCGTGCGACTATAAGAAGAACTATTAATAAACTTCACTATAGGTCTGCTAAAAGTGTAATATAAGGGGCGAGAAGTTAACGTAATATTAATAATCGTAGACCGATATACTAAGTACTGCCTCTTTATTCTATGTTTTAAGATAATAAACGCGCCTAAGCTAGTAAGGGCATTTTATTATAACGTTAAGTTAGTATATAGGCCCTTAAAGGGCGTAGTTATAGATAGAGGATTACTATTTACTAATAAGTTCTAATTAAACCTATATTTTATCTTATAAGTAAAACGTAGGTTATCGATAGCGTTTTACCCTTAAACCGATAAGCAAACAGAGCGTATAAATCAAGCAGTATACTACTACTTAAGATGCTTTATAAATTTAGAATAGATAAACTAGGCGTCCCTTCTCCGGGTAGTATAATTTACGTATAATAACGTAACTAATACTACTACTAGGCTATCCCCTAATAAGGCCCTTTTTAGCTACTAGCTAAATTTTTATATTAACGTCGAGGACGACGTTATAAAAGGGGAGGTACCTAAAGTAAAAGTAAGAATTAATAGGCTAAAAACTTTACGATAACGACTTAAGGAACACTAGCGAAAGGCTACTAAATCGCAAGCGAAGTACTATAACCTTAAGCACTAACTACTTTTACTTAAAGTTAGTAACCTTATTGCGCTCTTTATAAAGAATTTGCGCCTTAAGGATAAGAAAAGGAAGCTATCTCTTAAGTATATCGGGCCTTTTTAGGTACTATAAGCTATCGGGAAGCAAGCTTATCGTTTAGCTCTCCTAAATAAGTACTTACGTATATATAACGTATTCTATATTAGCCTATTAGAACCTTAAAAGGAAAGGCTAAGCGATTAAGGAGGCGCCGAACCGTTAACGATACCTAACCTCTAAGATAAAGAAGGCGAATAGGAAGTCTAAGAAGTATTAAATAAGAAACGCGTTAAAAGTAACACCTTCTTCTTAATTAAGTAAAAAGGATAGCTAGTAGAGTATAACTAGTAGGTTAACGCCGAGGATATAGCGAATAGCTAAGCACTTATTAGCGAATACTTTATTAACCTTACTAAGAAAAAGAAAAAACGTAAAACTAAGTAAAGGCTAGGACGCTAAGGGCGTAAGGATAACCTACCTATTAAGTTACGATTCCCTACTAACTTAATACCGATTCGCTACTAATTAACTATATCCCCGGTTAAGGCAACTATTTATAAATTAGTAAAATATAAAACAAGGAAGAAAAGCAAGCGAGAGTAAATAACTAAAAGAAAATATAAAGCTAAGCTAAGTCCTCCTTAAAACAATAACGATAAAAGGAAGAAACTATAAGCTATTACTACCTTACGTTGTTAATAAAGGAGAGATAAAAGAAAGATAAAAAAAAAGATAAACCTAAACCGTCCTTTACTTATATCGACGCTTTGCTAGCGTCGCGGGAACCTGCCGAATAGTCCCCTTATCTATATCGGTTAAGGAGGGAAACGTTAGCATTCCCCTCTCCTCTATTAGCTATATCTTAATTAGCATAGCACTTACCTCCGCCTTTATAATAAGTAAGGCGTATCGCTAGGATATATAGCCCGCATCGCCTATAAGCAGCCGGAGTTTTAACCGTGCTTCCTAAGCACGGTACTCCGGACTAGCTATATCGATACTAAAGGGCGGCGCCGGGGTTAACCGGGTAAGCAGCTCGCGCCGCTTATCGATAAGCGTGCGATAGTCGCTATACTAAGACTAAGAGATCGTTAGCTAATTGCTAGTATATCGATCGTATATTAATTACTATCGTATCCTTCTTAGCACCTATAATGCCGTTCTCCTTTTAATAGGTTATCTCGGTAATATTAAACGCCTTATAGAGATACTAGGCCGTTATAACGAGATAGCGGCGAGCCTCTTCGCTAAATACGAAGGCGTTATTATCGCTATTATCGTCCTCGAAGTCGGTATCGTTAATATTAAGCATATTAAGCTCCCGAATATAATTAAGCATAGCAACTATATTAGCACGGTCGCCGGCTATAAGTATAGCCGCTTATATAACGATTAGCTAACGAATAGCGATAATAAATTTAATTAATAGTTATAGTTAATTAATAATATACTTAATCGTAGGTAGCTATACGCCGATAGCACTACTCGTACCTCGACGAGGTAACGCCGGAGAAAATATACTTAATCTTTATAACCTCGATAGGCTTTAGCTTAAATGCTTAGTAAGCCGCAATAGCGGTACGGAAACAATATATATACTAAAGTTTAGCGGGCATTACGCCGCTAGCACGGACGGCGCGGGCTTTAGCCTTAAACTATATATATTTCGCCCGCAAAACGATAAGGACGTCGGCCTTACTATTGCCCGTATTAATTTAGGCCTTATTATCGCTATCGCTATCGCCACTACTTATTATATCGGGCTACTCTCCCTTAAGGGGAGGCGTAATAAGCGGAGCGTTACGGCTAGGTATCGCTAGTATCTCGGGGCCCGATCGGTCTTACTACTACTACTACTCTTAAGGAGCAGTATTATTATTAGCACTATTAATACCGGGGATAGGGGACTTACCTTATGCTTACTAATCGTTAGTAGGCGTATTAATAGCCTTATCCTTAGGGATAGGCGTAAGGTTAAGTATAAGCACCTCTTCGGGAGGTGCTCCCTTATTATAAGGTAATAGCGAGCTAGGCGTCTCCTTAGCCCGACCTCTTTTAGTGCTAGTACCGGCCTTTCCGGCTAGAGGAGAGTTAAGGACCTAAGGAGAACCTTAATCGCGACTATAACGCTTCGAGGGCGAACCCCCTAAAAGTTAATGCTATATCCGATATAGGAAATCGGCGCGCTTATTAGTTAAGCGCGGCTTTAGAGTACGAGGTATATTAGCGATAATAAAAAGGTATAGAATATATATTAAATAGGGAGCGAAAAGGTATAGAGGACTTAACGGTAAATAATTGCGGAAGAGTTAAAGAGGGGAAGAAAAACAAAAGGTGCGGGAATACGCACGATAAACTTTTAATTAGTGCGTTGCTACTAATATATAGGCGCAATACCTATAATTGCCTAAGGGCAATTAACGTTACTATAACCCCGTATATAACCCCGCGTATCTAACGCTATATTTAATTATATACGACTACCGGGCGTATATACTACTATATCTTAATTGCGCGCACTAAAATCCTTATAATAGTACGTTTAATATACTCTTAACTAAATAGCCGAGGGCGTTTATTATAAGGGGGGGATAATTATAAGAATAGTACTAATAGTATAGGCTAACTAAGTGCGGGGAATGCGCTAGGTAAGAAGCCCCGCTTTCGGTCCCGACTTAATAGGTAGTCGATAGGCCCCCGTGACTAAAGCTAAGAGACTCTCCTTTTTATAAGCTTTAGTCTTATAATAAAGTAGGTAGCTAAGCAATACTATAACTTATCGTACTATCTACTATCTTTACTACTTAATTAGTAGTACTGCGAGACTATCTCCTTATACTTTTGCTGCTTTACTTATAGCTATATATTCTAATTTATAGCTAGAAAGAGCAACTGATTTTTATTGCATACTATTCTAACTTATAATATTTAATCCTATTGTTATTATATAGCCGGAGGTGGATTTTCTATTAATAGTATCTCTAGCCTAATTAGCATTAGTATAGCCCTTTAGTATATATTTAGTACTATAATTAGTATTATTAGTATTATTATTATTAGTAGTATTATTATTATTATTAGTATTGTTATTATTAATTCTATTATTATATATATTTATATTACCTATTTTTATATATAGGTTATTATTTATAGTATAATATATACCTAAAAGAGGTAAGTAATTTAAGTATTTCCAAATCCGGTCTAAAGCCCTATAATAGGTTATATTAGGATTAGACATAAACCTAGAGCATCTATTTATTGCATATAATATATCAGGTCTTGTTTTTAATGCTAAGTATAATAAAGACCCTACTTCTTCTTAGTATAGTTTTATTTCTTTAGGGCTAGCATTTTCTAAAGAAGGTTCTAGCTTTACCCCTAATTCTATAGGGCTAGAAACGGGATTTAGGTTCTCTTTATTAAACCGTTTCTTTATTTTATTTAAGTATTTTATCTGATTTATAGCTAAATAGCCTTTATTAGAATTATAGTCTATTTCCATTCCTAGGAATTCTTTTATAGGTCCTAGTTCATTTATTATAAGCTTATCTTTTAGCTTTTCTATTATATAGTCTCTATTATTATTATAATTAGGTCCTGTTATTATTATATCGTCTACGTAACATATAAATATAAGTCCTAGTTTATAGTTTATAAATATAGCTTTATCTTGTGGTAATATAGTAAATTCTAATTCTTTTAATATAGAATATAAATGCTTATACTAAAGTCTAGGGCTTTGTTTTAGGCTATATAATGCTTTATGTAAGCGGCATACCTTATTAGGATAGGTTTTATTAATAAACCCTATAGGTTGCTCTATATATATTTCTTTATCTATTTCTGCATACACAAAGGCATTTTTTATATCGTATTGTTTTATATCCCACTTATTATATAAGGCTAGTATAAATATTAGCTTATAATTCTTAGGTTAGCAGGTACTAAAAAAGGTTTTTAAGTAATCTAGGCCTATTATTAAGTTCATTATTTATATTTATAAGCAGAGCTAACTTATTAATAAAGTCGTCGTCTATTATATTATAAGGTCTATTATTTATAGTATTATTTAAATTATAACTTACTATATTATTAGCTAGCTCGTCTATAGAGCTATTATTTATAGTATTACTACTAAAAGGTATAGTATTATTATATAATACAACGGGAGGGGTTACCGTCGCACTAATAGATAAAAGTCCGCTAATAACACCTAACGGTATTACTGCCCCTTACGCTAGCTTTATAAGGCGACCGCACTATTAGTCCTACGGGGCACCCCCCGCCTAGCTGCTAGCTACCTTATAACTATCCCCCCTCTATAGCAGCACGTCCTCGGGCTATTAATTTAATTAACACGCTTCCGAGCGCTTGCCTATAGGCCCCGGTTCCCGTGGGCAAGGATACCCTAGCTAACGCGGGCTCCTAAGGCCTAGCGCGCCGCGCCCTTCGGCTAGTTAATATAGTTACCCGTAGGCCTAGCTGCCCGACGTCTTAATGCGCCTTAGGTCTTATGCCCCGCTGCTGCCGCGCGCCCGTTACGTGCTTGCCCTATTAGCTTAACGTAGCCGAGCCGGTGCTGTCCGTCGCCTGGTCTCGAATAGAGAGCTATGGTTAGGTGTTATAATTATAATATAACGGGAGGGGTTGCCGTCGCACTAATAGATAAAAGTCCGCTAGTAATACCTAACGGTATTACTGCCCCTCACGCTAGCTTTATAAGGCGACCGCACTACTAGTCCTACGGGGCACCCCCCGCCTAGCTGCTAGCCACCTTATAACTATCCCCCCTTTATAGCAGCACGTCCTCGGGCTGCTAATTTAATTAACACGCTTCCGAGCGCTTGCCTATAGGCCCCGGTTCCTATAAGCAGGGATACCCTAGCTAACGCGGGCTCCTAAGGCCTAGCGCGCCGCGCCCTTCGGCTAGTCAATGTAGTCACCCGTAGGCCTAGCTACCCGACGTCTTAATGCGCCTTAGGTCTTATGCCCCGCTCCTTGCTACCGCGCGCCCGTCACGTGCTTGCCCTATTAGCTTAACGTAGCCGAGCCGGTGCTGTCCGTCGCCCGGTCTCGAACAGAGAGCTATAGTTAGGTGTTACAATTATAATATAACGGGAGGGGTTGCCGTCGCACCAATAGATAAAAGTCCGCTAGTAATACCTAACGGTATTACTGCCCCTCACGCTAGCTTTATAAGGCGACCGCACTATTAGTCCTACGGGGCACCCCCCGCTTAGCTGCCAGCCACCTTATAGCTCTTTATAAAGAATTTACGCTTTAAGGATAAGAAAAGGAAGCTATCTCTTAAGTATATTAGGCCTTTTTAAGTACTATAAGCTATTAAGAAGCAAGCTTATTATTTAGCTCTTTTAAATAAGTACTTATATATATATAATATATTCTATATTAGCTTATTAAAACCTTAAAAGGAAAGGCTAAGTAACTAAGGAGGCGCTAAACCGTTAACGATGCTTAACTTTTAAGATAAAGAAAGTAAATAGGAAGTTTAAGAAGTACTAAATAAGAAACGCGTTAAAGGTAATACCTTCTTTTTAGTTAAGTAAAAAGGATAGCTAGTAAAGTATAACTAGTAAGTTAATACTAAGGATATAGCGAATAGCTAAGCACTTATTAGCGAATACTTTACTAACCTTACTAAGAAAAAGAAGAAACGCAAAACTAAGTAAAGGCTAAGACGCTAAGGGTATAAGGATAACTTACTTATTAAGTTATAATTCCTTACTAACTTAGTACCGATTCGCTACCGATTAACTATATCCTTAGTTAAAGTAACTATTTATAAATTAGTAAAATATAAAACGGGGAAGAAAAGCAAGTAAGAGTAAATAACTAAAGGAAAATATAAAGCTAAGCTAAGTCCTCCTTAAAATAATAACAATAAAGGAAAGAAACTATAAGCTAAGCTATTACTACCTTACGTTATTAATAAAGGAGAGATAAAAAATAAAATAAAAGAAAAGATAAACCTAAACCGTCCTTTACCTATATCGACGCTTTATTAGTATTGCGGGAACCTACTAAATAGTCCCCTTATTTATATCGGTTAAGGAGGGAAACGTTAGTATTCCCCTCTCCTTTATTAGCTATATCTTAATTAGCATAGCACTTACCTCCGCTTTTATAATAAGTAAGGCGTATCGCTAAGATATATAGCCTATATTGCCTATAAGTAGCTAGAGTTTTAACTATACTTCTTAAGTACGGTACTTTAAACTAGCTATATTAATACTAAAGGGTAGCGCTAGGGTTAACCGGGTAAGTAGCTCGCGCCGCTTATCGATAAGCGTACGATAGTCGCTATACTAAGACTAAGAGATCGTTAGCTAATTGCTAGTATATCGATTATATATTAATTACGATTATATCTTTCTTAGTACCTATAATGCCGTTCTCCTTCCGATAAGTTATCTTAGTAATATTAAACGCTTTATAAAGATATTAAGCTATTATAGCGAGATAGCGGCGAGCCTCTTCGCTAAATATAAAAGCATTATCGTCGCTATTATCGTCCTTAAAGTCGGTATTATTAACGTTAAGTATATTAAGCTCCTAAATATAATTAAGTATAGTAACTATATTAATACGGTCGCTAGCTATAAGTATAGCCGCTTATATAACGATTAGCTAACGAATAGCAATAATAAATTTAATTAATAGTTATAGTTAATTAATAATATACTTAATTATAAGTAGCCGTATGCTAATAGCATTGCTTATACCTTAATAAGGTAATACCGGAGAAAATACACTTAATCTCTATAACTTTAATAAGCTTTAGCTTAAATGCCCGGTAAGCTATAATAGCGGTGCGGAAATAATATATATATTAAAGTTTAGCGGGCATTACGCTATTAATATAAATAGCGCGGGCTTTAGCCTTAAACCTATTAAAATACTATAGCTTGAAATATAGCTATTAGTATTATAAGATAATATTATAACTACTATATGCTTTAAATGCAGCTATAGTAATAAGATTACTATATATAACTACTATATACTTTAAATGCAGCTATAGTAATAAGATTACTATATATAACTACTATATGCTTTAAATGCAGCTATAGTAATAAGAATAAGATATACTATACTTAATACTATAAGTAAAATAATAAGTATATATAAGACCTAAGTCTTACTTTAGTAATTAAATCGAACGAATAATCGGTCTTCTTTATAAAGGGGAAGAAGATCTTAAGCTTTAAGACTTAACATCTTAGATGCCTAAAATAATAACTCGGTATAAAGTAGCTAGCAGCTAGGCGGGGGGTGCCCCGTAGGACTAATAGTGCGGTCGCCTTATAAAGCTAGCGTAAGGGGCAGTAATACCGTTAGGTGTTACTAGCGGACTTTTATCTATTAGTATAACGGCAACCCCTCCCGTTATATTATAATTATAACACCTAACCATAGCTCTCTATTCGAGACCGGGCGACGGACAGCACCGGCTTAGCTACGTTAAGCTAATAGGGCAAGCACGTAACGGGCGCGCGGCAGCAGCGGGGCATAAGACCTAAGGCGCATTAAGACGTTAGGTAGCTAGGCCTACGGGTAACTGCATTAACTAGCCGAAGGGCGCGGCGCGCTAGGCCTTAGGAGCCCGCGTTAGCTGGGGTATCCCTACCTACGGGAACCGGGGCCTATAAGCAAGCGCTTAGAAGCGTGTTAATTGAATTAGCAGCCCGAGGACGTGCTGTTATAGAGGGGGGATAGTTATAAGGTGGCTAGCAGCTAAGCGGGGGGTGCCCCGTAGGACTAGTGGTGCGGTCGCCTTATAAAGCTAGCGTAAGGGGCAGTAATACCGTTAGGTGTTACTAGCGGACTTTTGTTTATTAGTATAACGGCAACCCCTCCCGTTGTATTATACTCGGCTGCTTAGAATTATTACTCGGCTGCTTAAAATAATTACTCGGCTGCTTAAAACTAAATTCCTTAGCTGCTTAAAATAATACTCTGCTGCTTAGAAAGTCTTATAAGATTAACTAATAATCGGTCTTTACTAAAAAGGGAAGAATAGCTAGAGGGAAGGAGGATTATCTATATAATAAGAGATTTATGTTTATTTAAATATTATTTTCTCTAGTAAGCTTTCTAGCTATTCGTAGCAATATAACTACGATAAAACAACTCTTTGCTTAAACGCCTT
>JAPEBW010002668.1:0-10210 GCA_027405785.1 Ophiocordyceps robertsii | reverse complement strand
TAACCTTTTAACCTAGCTAGTCTACGATATAATCTATTTATATATAAGAATAAGCACCTTAATATCGTTTAGCATACCGCCGCCGCCGACCGCGGCCGAAATCTCGGCGAGACTTTAAGAAGAACTACAACGTTATAATAAGATAATACTTAAACCGGTATTTCGAAGCTAGCCCGTCGAGCAATCGTATAATTAGATCTACTAAAATCGTTATACGTGCTTTACGTATAAGGAGATTAACGACCTACGCACGGATATCTATAACGCCGCCTACTAGTAACTTAAAGCTAAATATTTCGAGATAATCTTACTTAATATTATATATAATAACGGCGGTAGCTACTTAGACGACGTAGGCCCTTATAGCACCTAGCGATACCGCTCGAAGATACTTAGGAAGCTCCTATAAGCGATAGGACTTAGTTTATAAGATATCTATAATAAAAAACTATCGATTCCGCGCTAAGAATATTAAAGGCCTAAAGTAAAGCTCCTCCGGCGCGTTTAGGATATATAGGAGGTAGAAATAAAAGAACGGTATTTAGTAAAGGCGATAAATAGCTATAAGGTGCTAAGTCCTTATAAAAATAAAAAAGACTAAGCCCGTAGAAAAAAGTCGTAAGAAATAATATAACGAGTTATTATACCGCGACGTAGTAATAGGCTAAAGGCCTTAAGCGTATTAAGGGTAAAGAAATAAGCTAGTCGGGTTAGCGGTCTAGATAGCGGCGGTAATACCTACTAATCCTAACGCGTTATATTCTTAAGCCCCGGCTAATCCTGCTCCTTTAATAAGGAGGTGATCTTATGCGTTTTATTATTAACTATCTCCTTACCTATTCGCGCTAATAGGAGATACTTAGCCTTTCGCCGCTATAGACGATTATATACTACTACTTCTTTAACACTACGCTTAATAGTCCGATACTACTTCTTTAACACTACGCTTAATAGTCTAACTTTATAACGCTAACGCCGTTGCCTTATTACTTAACCTATACCTAGCTATTAAGCATTATATCGTCTTTTCCTTTCGCGTAGTAGAATAGTAGTAAAGACTAGATTATTAGATATTATCCTTATACTAAGGAATATCGAAGGTATAGAAGATATCGTTAGGCTTTCGGATAATAATAAGTACTTATTTATACTTAAGGAGGGGGCGGATAACGAGGGCTAGCATAGTAGCTAAAATTTAGTCGATTTAACCGGGCTATTTCTTTGCCTTAAGTTTAGTTAGTATATATTCTCTCTTAAAGGATAGATATATAGTTCTAGGCCCGATTTAGATTAATATAACCTTTAGGTTGCTAAAGATAATAAAACGGGGATTAGCCGGCGATGCTTTTAGGTCGATATCGAGCTTAATACTTATCGTCCGAGGCTAACGAACTTATTACGAAATCCTATACTTCTATACGACACCGCCTATACGAAAACGATATAGATAGACCGAGAAGGTTAAGTAGAAATCATATATCTTATAATTATCGACCTTAAGAAAGTGCGATTATAGGTATAGCGTCCGGACTTATCTCGCGATTATAGCTAACGATAACGATATAAAAGGAACGCTAAGCAGTTTTACTATAACTATATAAGTGCTTTACTTAGGTCTTTATTAATAAGCTTAGCTTTAACGCTAGATATAAGATTCGGACTTTTAACGAGAAACGCCTATTAGTAAGAAAGGGCTAATATTAGTTTTAGCACCTTTACGTCGGTTATAAAAGTTAGGGAGTTAAGGTCGGGTATATGCTTTACCGTAAAAGTACCTTATTATAAAGTATTAAACGCCCCCGGGATAGCACGAAAGCGGTAGGAATTACTATTAAAGGAATTTAAGTAGCTTATAGCGTTAAGATATATAAGTAATACTTATTATCGCTACGTAGGCCCGGAGCTAACGCCGTCTAGGATTATATAGTATAAGCGGTCGAGATCCTCTTAAGGCTAGAGGTAACTAAGCCGCCGTAGTTAATAATAAAGTAAATACCCTATAATCTCCGCTTTATCTCTCTTAAAGATAACGAGATCCTTAGCGTATTACGTTAAGTTAGCTTAGGCCTAGCTTTTATATACTTTAATCGTTTCGCGTATTAGGATTTAAAGCCGGACAATATCTTAATACGGCGAGATATATAAAGCTTAATCGCTAAGATTGCAGACTTTAGCTTCTCGAAGTATTATAATAATAGCCGTATATAAACCTTTATAGGTTTTAATATCTATATAGCACCTAAGGTCTAAAATATAAATCCGTCTTATACTAACGCGATCGATATATAGTCTCTTAAGGTTATAGCACTTAAATTATAAACGACGTAAGGCTTTAAGGAGGTTAAAAAGGTAGTAAGTTAGTATTAGTATTAGCGGTAGATCTATTATTACGTTTTGCTTTATATTAATCTTACCTTAGCACCGGTTACCTTAATCCTCCGCGGATTGCTATTAAAGTTACTTAACGAGAGGTAAAGCGCTAAAGACTATAAAGAATAGCTAGATTGCAACGCGTAGACGTTTGATAATATTAAACGGGCCCCGTTAAGAGAGGAGGGTAGGTATTAGCGAAGTCTATACCCTACGCTATTAACCACCCGAGCGTATAATGCTATATCGTATTATAACCTCTACGATATAGACTAAGGTAGCTCCTTCCGATTAACGGGAGACGTGCCGCTTAGTCTAACTAAAAAAAGATAATAGTAGATAGAAGTATCTAATTATAAATAGAATAATATATTGCTAAGGCAATACGAATAAGATAAGTTAATAGCGTTATAGCTAACCCGGCCGTTTGCCTTTAAGGCCTTATCCGGCCTAGCCTTACCTTAGTTTACGGAGGATAAAGGACGCTACCTTATTAGCCTAGACGCACTATATCGGGCCTATATTAGTAGTAGTGCCGAGCTACTCTATATACTATTCCGCCGATATAAATTATCGTTTAAAGTAATATATAAACCACGCCTTAGTATTAAGGTATCGGAATATACTATAATATGCGGGGAGGACGATATCGGGAAATACGCAAACCGTTATATCTATATAGGTATTGTCGGCCTATCTATATATCTTTTGCGGTTAATAGCAAAACTAATAAACGATAAATCTAAGTATTTAATAACGCTTAGATTTATTTATAGTTTAGATAACTTATTTCTTAAGGTTAATTTAGTCCTATTTATTATAGTATACCCTGACGCTATAGTTAAAGGATAGCCCCTATACCTTATAGTAAAAGCACTGCCCGATAATAGCGTGCGTGTCCTTTTAGTAGTAGTCGAGGACTAAGTTAGCGTTTTAGTCTTAGCGGCGGCTCTCCGCTACGCCGGGGAAGGCGGCGTCCGTATTAAGGACCTTAAGGACCTTAAGGACCTTAAAGGCTCCGGCCGGGGTGTTTAAGGTATAAACGAGGTCTTAAGGGCGGTAGTAAGTAAGTAGGGTTATATCCTTATAGTGGTCGTATATCTAGTCCCCCTCTATATACTAATACTAGTCGCGCGGCTTATCTTAAAACTAGCTAATAGCCCTACGCGCGTAGTACTTATTAGTAAGTAGGAGCTATATAGCCTACTAGTCCGGGTTAAGCCTAAGCCCGGCCTTAGCGCGTGGCCGCTAACCGTAAGGAACGATAATTATAGCGAGGCTTAACTTACCGTTACGGCCGGCGCGACCTAACTCTTAATAGTAGTCGGTTAAGGTATTAAGCGGCCCCGCGTAGATAACTGCCTTAATATAAGGGTAGTCGAAGCTTACGCTAAGGGTATTAGTAGCGGCTATAGCCCGCTAGGTCGGGTCCTTTAGCTAGCGGCGGAGGGCGCCCCTCTTTTCCTCCTTAAGCACGTCTTAGCCGCCGGTAAGGGACGGGCACTTAAGCGCGCGGGCGACGGCGTATACGTACGCCCTTATCTAGCAGTAGACGATAATCTTATTACGTAGGTTATTTATAATAAACGGGTCCCGCCCGTAATCCTTAACTATTTCGATAGCGGTCTCGATTACGCTATAGGACGTAGGCGGGGATATATAGTATTCGATATTTAAGCGGTTCGTCGACTTATATATAATACGGGGGCTTACGAGCTTATTAAGCTTAAAGAGGCGGCCCTTTATAACGGGCGGTAGCGTGGCCGTAAGCTAGACCGTCTATATCCGTATCTAAGCTAAGGACTACCTAAGCCTCCGTATATATAGCCGGTAAGATATAGCGGTAATAGTAAGGTGGCACTCGTTAACGATAATACGGTCGAGCCTTTACCGGAAGACGAGGCGGTAGGCGTAGCCGATAAATTCGTTAGTATAAGCGGCCTCGGCGGACATAATAACTAGCGGCGGGCCGTTAGTAGTAGTAGTATCTTATATAATATGCCGCACGCCGGCGCGGGTAAGGCGCTCTTATATATTAACGCGTAAGGCGACGGCCGGCAGCACGATAATAGTAACGCCCTTATCGGATAGGCGTGCCGGGACGATAAAGACTATGCTCTTACCCGCCCCGGTGCTAAGGACGGCGATAACTTAAGGCAGGCGGTCGGGGCCGAGGGTGGCGACGAGCGCGGCCTCTTATCCCCCGGTGCGGAAGCCGGCCCCTAGGTCGCCGGTAACGAGCTATAGGCCGTTTAAGATAGCCGCCCTATCGAGCGCCGGGGCTTAGCGGACCCGTGCCTTCTTTTAGTCGCTAAGGAGGGTCCGGGGCGGGGGCGGGTTAAGGGCGGGGTGCTTAAGGCTTAAGGCCCGGTTAACTTAAAAAAGCCCCCGCTACTAAGCGGATGCTTAAAAAGCGCGATATATTAGCTCTATAGGCGATAGTATATTCGTCTTAGCGTAGCTATAGTTAAGCGTCTAAAGACTATAGTTACTTATCGTTACTATAGCGACGAGGTCCTTATTATCGTCCGGGTCGTTATTATTATTATCGATATCCTTAAAAGATTCCGTAAACTTAGACCCGAACTTCTTAACTATAATAAAGGAGGCGACTTACCGCTACTACGCGACTTAAAAGGCCGGCGTTCCGGCCCTCCTGCCCGCGCGGGAGAGGCATAACGATACCTTACTATTAGGCTATACCGTGCTATTAAGGTACGCTTATATATATAGCGATAGCTCGGTATTAGGTTTCCTATAGCGTAGGAAGAGGCGTTAAAGTAAAAGTATATAGGCAATATATATTAAGAGCAGCTCGCCGATAGCTTATAGGATAAATCGCACGTTAAACTTATACTAAGCCGATACCTCCTGCCCCTTATAGTATTAGACGTTAAGTATAACGTGCCTCTCTTATATAAAGATATGCCGCCTATGCGCCGTATTGCGGTAAGTCGCTAAGAGGAGCTCCGACAACCGGAGTAAGGGGCCCGGGGTAAGGTAGTAAAGGACTAAGAAGTAGGCGAGGAACTGCTATACTATTACCTCGTATAGGGCAAAGGACTTATCGTATAGCGTGGGGGCGCTATCCCCGCTAGCCTATATATACGTCGACCGTAGCTTTAGTATCCGCCTTATTTAGTCGAGTAAGGCGTAGGGGGCGCCGTAAAGCAGCTTCTTATTAAATAGGTAGTCGGCTTACGATAAGCCGTATTCCTTAGTATCGACGTCGTCGGCGATATCGGCGGGGTAAAGCGGCTAGAAACCGGGGTAGCTAAGCATAAGCTTATCGTGGAGGAGGCGGCGCGCCTCGCGGAACTCGGAGACGATAAAGGCGGTAACGTTATCTATCCGGAGCATTATAGATCTAAAGGTTACCTCTTGCTTATCTAGTAACTATAAGCCGAAGTGTTTAGTAATAGAGTTTATACTAATAACGCGGAGGTTAAGGCGCTATTAAAGAATATAGCTAAAAGGTATCTTAGTAGTCCGCTTTATATACCCTTAATAAGTCTTCTTAAGAAAGTCCCGTATCTCCTCCTCGGGCTTAGCATAGGCGCGTTCGAAGATAAGCACTTAGGCTACTTAAGTAAGGGTAGATAACTCCTTAGTATACTTATATACGTCCCGCTATACGCCGCCGCCGCCGCCGGGGCGCGCCTAAGAGAGCATCGCGTAAAAGCTAAGGACCGCTAAGTAGAATAGGTTCCCGATATAGTTATAGAGGATAAGGGCCTGTATAAGACGGCGCACGAACTTAGCTAGATCCTTACCGGGCTTAGCAATAGCCTTATTTAGCGCTTTAATAGCGTCTTCTTACGCGTTAGTAACGCGGATTATGTCGCCGGGGCGCGTATAGACCCCGCTATCGCTAAAGTGGCCGTTAGGCGATATAACGACGCGGTAAAAGTAGGCTAGTAGCTACTTCGCGCGGCTAAAGTAGTGCGTTAATATCGATTCTAGCTTATAAGGCCGGAACGGTTTAGCCCCGGTCCTTATTACGCTAGTAAAGAACTAGTTAAGGATCGTCGCTTAGGCGTGCGTTAAACGACCTTCCTTTAAGAAGCTATAAAGCTTATAGGCTCGCCGGAGGACGACCTTAAGTGCGTTAGTTATACGCTTTAAGTTAGGCTCGCCGTCTAAGGGCATAGCCGTTAAGGACGCTATCTCGTCGTCGTATAGGCCCTATATATAATCCGCGAATCCCGTAAAGTTAAGCTACGGGACGCTCTTACTCTTATGCTTAAACCGGCGGGCTATACGGCCCTCCTCCGTAACGCCTTAGCGCTTAGTCGCGACGACCTCCTTAAGTCGTTTAAATAGGGCGTAGCGAGCGTTACTATCGTCGTCGTTATCGTTAAGTATATAATCGGCGGCCGGCGGTATAACGATAAAGTAGTTAGTAAGTTGCTTAGCCGTAAAGTATATCTATACTTAGTAGTCCTCTTAAAGCGGGCTATTAGTATACTCCTTCGGCCTTAAGCTATGCTACGTAACGTAGACGTATATCTTAAGTAAGTAAGTAGTAAGGAAGCTATAAGCAAGGCACCGGTGCCCGGCGTATAAGGTTAAGCTAGGAATCGGCCGGGATTTATAACTCGGGATTAGCTTATAAGTCTTAAGCTCTTTTATCGACCGTAGGGAATAAGACTTAAAGGAGTTTAAGACGGTCTTAAGCGCGTCGCCGCGGAGCTTATATAGGTTATTGCGGTAGTGTCTCTCTTAGGCCTTTTCGTTTAGGATTATATAGGTCTAGCACCGCTAATATATAGCAACGCGGTATTAAGGGTTATACGTAGCTATAATACGCGATTTTCTTTAATGCTAAGAAAGGTTAGTTTAGTATTAACGCGAAGGCTAGTTTAGTATTAATACGGAGGCTAGTTTTAAGTAGGAGTAAGCTAAAGCCGCTTTATATTTCTATTTTAGTACGTTCTTATTATTTTATAAAAGTGCCTAGTATAATGCCGCCGTCTACGGATAGCTCCCGGTCGCTGCTAGGTAAGGACCGAATAGAGGCTTAACGTTGCTTAAGCTAAGCTGCGAGTGCGTTGTAGAATGCCGTAGAGTTTAGTATCCGGTATATTACGGAGAGCTTTAGTTAGTCTATACTATAATCGATAAAATCCTTAGCCGCCTCCTAGTACTAATCGGGTATAGGCTAGCCTACGTCTTACTTAGGATAGAACGGCCCGCTTATATACCCCCGGGCTAATTTTAGCAATGCTTCTTAATAGATATTAGTAAAGCGATTAGTATAGTTAGCCTAGTAAATCTCGTAGTTTAAGGTCGCGCGTAGGGTGCCTTATCTCTATTCGCTAATATTATCTAGGACTATCTTAATAACCTCTTATTAAAGTAAGAGCGAGGCGCCCTCTACCCTTTAGTGTCCGTTGCGTAGGGGGCGGGTATCGGATAAAATAGCGGTAATAAACTTACCCGAGAAGTAAGCTAAGGCCTTAACTAGCTCGACGCGTATCCCCTATTTATTATTGCTTTACGTGTTTATAGGTATAGGTAGTAGGGCGCCGAGGAACTAAGACGCGACGTGCTTTATAACCGAGGCTAGGATCTTACCGCTAGTATAGGTAAGGTAAAGGAAAGGCTCGAGGTTAAGTAAGTAAAGGCATAGTGATCTAGCGAACGCTAGGCTTACCTCCTTATATTAGTTATCGGTAAGATACTTAAGGAAGTCCTTTTATTAAGCGGCGGTCCTAGGGCCGGGGTAGAAGAACTTAATAATACCTAATAATATATAATCGCAATACTATCTTAAGGTCTTTTAGCATCTACGCGTTATTATCCGTGCGGTATATAGACTAAGTATTTAAATAGTATCGATAATACGATTAAGGAGCGAAAACCAATACTAATAATAGTAAGTAAGACTTAGGAAAAAGGAGAGGGGGGACGTATATCGTCGATATAAAGACCGGCGAGCTATACTTACTAAGTAAAGCTAAGGGTATCGGAGCTAATAGCGATATTATACTAGCGGGTTGCTATCTAATACTATCGGTCGTTTTAATAGAGGGTAATAAGATAGCTAACGGATATACGAGCCTTACCGTAAAGTATAAGGAGGTTAGTTACTTTATTTTAAATAACGGCCGAGGTGCCCTTAAATAACTAATAATCGTCCGTAGTAGCGGCATAGAGGAGGTTCTAAATCTCCTTATCGTTATTAAGCAGTAATATTGCTTAGGCGTTAACGCGTAGACGGATATTAAGGTTATATAGGAGCGTGTTTTTATCGAGAACTAGATATAGCTACTATCGCTCTTTAAGATCGTCGGTATAGAGTTCGAGTGCCTTAACCCGGTGCTATTTAGATATTAGCTCGACTTTATCTAGACCTAGGGAGCTTTATTAGGTAAAGTCCTTTAGTTTGTCGATATTAAAATCTACTTCTTCGATGCCTTAGGTCCCTATATCCTTTTGCCTATATATTTTAAGAACGTCGGAACGAGAGGCGAGGACGATAAGATAGTTCTCCTTGCTTTTACGTAAAAGGCGGCCTTATTTAAACATATCCTTAAGGTTCTTAATATAGGATAGTTTAAGAGGGCGGTTCTTACTAAGGGACTAATTTATATCTATATCTTAGGTAAAGATACGTGCGGTGGCTAGCGTATAGGGTAAGGCGTTATATAGCGTAGATGTTGTTTCCTCGAATGCGTTTAAGGCACGACGGCCCTTCTCGTGCTTACTTAAGCTCTAACGCTTAGGTATTTTAAGTTAGTAAAAAGGGCTAGAATGCGGCTTAAAATCGATAATTATTTGCTTAAAGACCGTTATAGTAAGGGTAACCTATAGCTAAAGTTAAAGATAAATCTCTAGATACTTAAAATAATAAGTAAGTAGGTATAGTTTAGAAGTAGGGTATATCCCTCTTAGCGTAGTGGTGAAAATTCTTTATCCCTAACGGCGGGGAAATGTTTTTCCTATGCGGTATAGAGGCTAGGTATGCTGATTAATAAGTTAAGTATTACTTTAAATAGCGGCTAGCCTGTAATAGCAATTTTTTTTTCCTTTTCTTTTTAATCTTTAATCGACTACCGCACGAGAAGCCTTCTATAACGATAAGGGCCTTCTATAATCGCAAGGGCCTTCTACAATCGCAAGGGCCTTCTATAACGATAAGGGCCTTTTATAACGATAAGGGCCTTCTATAACGATAAGGGCCTTCCTACTATAGGGCTCGCCTTTAATAAGTATAGGTATAGCTCTTAGATCTACCCTTAATCTTAATACTAGGCCTAACCTACTTCTAAACGGTGGTTTGGAAGTAGGTCACCTTTTTACTCTACCTTTAGTAATTAGTAAGTGTTACGGGCTAGGCCCTAAATTAGGCCCGGGCTGCGCCTATACAACCGACCCTTAATAGGCGTGGTTAATTAACTAGCTAGCAGCTTAGTTAATTCGTCTTTTTTTGCCCTCGCTGCCGCCGTCTAACGCAGTGGCGTAATTAAATAGCTGCCCCGCAGCAACGAACAGTAGCATAACCACTGCTTTAGCCCTATTAGGGCCGACCCGTTATAGTAAGGTAAGTGGCTATAATAGGTCGGCCTTAACGGGGCTAAAGTAGTAGTTATGCTACTATTCGTTGCTACTACGGGGTAGCTATTTAATTAGACTACTGCGTTAAACGGCGGCAGCGAGGGCAAAAGAAGACGAATTAACTAAGCTGCTAGTTAGTTAATTAACTACGCCTATTCTAAGTCTATACGGGCGCAGCCCGGGCTTAATCTAGGGCCTAGCCTATAATAGTGGCTTTTAATAAGTATAAGTATAGCTCTTAAATCTAGCCTTAATATTAATACTAGCCCTAACCTACTTT